>JAMPIV010000325.1:600000-768955 GCA_024509875.1 Oreohelix idahoensis | reverse complement strand
TGTAGACAGTGAATCACTGGAAATTGATGAGGCATTATGGAGTTCCCCTGAAGATCATTAATTTAATAAAGAAAACATATGAAGACATGACATGCAGAGTTCTTCATGAAGGACAGCTTACAGAACCGTTTGGGATAAGAACAGGAGTGCGACAGGGATACCTCTTGTCTCCATTTCTTTTCTTACTAGCAATAGACTGGGTTACGAGAACATCGACAACACACAACAGAAATTGAATCCAGTGGACTCTGACTAAGCAGTTGGATGATCTGGATTTTGCTGATGACTTGGCTCTTCTGTCCCATAACCGTAATCAGATGCAGGACAAATTGAAAACACTCGATGAGAGATGTCAGCAATTGGGTCTGAAAATACACAGGGAAAAGACAACAATAATGAGAATAAATGCAGGAAATGATAACAGGGTTGAACTTGAAGAAGCGCCAATACAAGATGTAGAATCGTACACATATCTTGGCAGCAATATAGACAAAGTTGGAGGCACAGACAGTGATATCAAAATAAGAATGCAAAAAGCAAGAGGAGCTTTCATTGCATTGGGAAATATATGGAGATCAAGAGAAATCGGATCCAACACGAAAATAAGAGTCTTCAACTCAAATGTGGTCAGTCCTATTGTATGGCTCTGAGACATGGAGAACAACAAAGACAACTACCAAAAAGCTACAGACTTTCATAAATGGGTGCTTGCGTAGAATAGAGGGATTAAAATGGTATGACAAGGTTACCAACGTGGAACTGATAAGAACTAGACAAGTGCCAGTGGAACAAGAGATGAGAAGATGGCGATGGATAGGACACACACTGAGGAAACCTGTTGATAGCATTACAAGGCAGTCCTTGTTCTGGAACCCCCAGGGCAAGAGAAGCAGAGGTAGACCAAGAAGCACATGGAGAAGAGAGCTGGAAACAGAGGTGAAAATGATAAGGAGAACGTGGAAAGAACTTGAGATGATGGCACGTGACAGGAGGACTTGGCATGTGTTTGTTGAAGGCCTATGCTCCTTTGGGAGTGGAGGGTTATGAATGAATGAATAATATTTTTAAAAAATTTTTAATAGCGCATGCCAATATTTGTCTATTGCCTCATTAATATTCAAAATGGCTGCCATGATCACATGACCTGAACACAAAACTAGGTCACCACGCGACACCTTATCCACTTCCGATATCATCATTAAAGTTTCATGTCAATCTGTTGACTCATTCGGTCTCAGTGATTTTTTTAATTTCATCACCCCAAATGGGAAATTTTTCCTAAAAACCCTTGGTACTTGAAGGTAATTTCTACTGAGAAGCCTTGGTACTCAAAGTGTTAAGCAGCTGTGTGGAAAGTTGTAGTCAGGTGTCTGATTTTTTTTCCTCGCTCAGAAGTCTCTGACTTTCATTGACCCCTCAGGTTCCAGAATGAATGCATTCACTGGAAACAATTTTGTCATGAAAAAATTGCTTTTATTAGGTACTACAAACTGCACGGCTAATTTGCTGGAAAAATGTCCTTCGCGGGGCAGAAAGGAGAAACTAGGTCTTCTTTGTTGTTTTGCTGTTCTTGCATCTTTGTTTGTATTGTAATAAAATTTACACAAGATAATTCTGTGTTCTTTCTCTCCCAAAATATGCAAAGTTGAAAACGGAATGTATTTTTTAAATGATAGAAAAATTGCAACAAAAAACATCAGTATGTCGGGGTTTTCGATGCGCCGGCGAACTCCAGAGTTACCCGCGCATCATTCAAACACTTGTTCCTATATCAACAAAGAGCTATCCTCTCCAAATTTACGATCAATGGAAAGAAGAGTTATTGAGCCTCAGTTTCTTATAACACAAGCTGCAATCGATGTCGAAGAAGTTGCACAAATTTCAAAGTAATGAAAAAGTTTCTTTGTAAGTGTGCTTCCAAGAGCCGGATCCCTGCTTGTGTTACATCCATAGATTCGCCATCTATTCGACTATCAGTGTGCAAATTCTTATCATTTTCTGAGATTTGTTGAAAGAGCAAGCTTTAACCAACCCGACAAGTGTTTTCCACTTGTGTCTGGTCATGCAGGCTATTCTACCCTGGGAAAGATCAATCCCCTGAACGTGATGCGAATTAGAGAAGCTATCGACACAAGATCAAAGAAAAATTGAGGGAAAATTAACTTAAAAGAAAAGCAAAGGATATACAAGTCGAGCAACAAAAGACAGAATTATTGAATCATACAGGGAGGTGTTTGCACAACAAAAGATGAAGTGGATACTTTGTTTAACTCATTCCACCCTGGAGGTCTGGCACATTTTTGTTCCCTAACCAAGGGGACGAAACTCTGTTTACCACAAGACATGTAATCTTTGAAAGCATATTTGAGCATGCAAATATTCGCCAATTTCAATGAAATTAAAAATGTTAGAAAGAAAAATGAACGAACTTTCAAGAAATGTATACATTTATATGACTTTAATGGTAATTTATTTTTAGAAAAATAAAAAAAAACTGATTTCCAGTAAGAGTCTTGCACACCTTCAGTTTCCTGCCGCTGCTCAGCATATTTGTTTGTCTGTTCCACAAATAGTTTGATTATTGTAACTGGAAAGAAGAGGCTAGAATAGTCAAATGGTGAGCTATTTGGGTCCTGATTATGATGGGCGCTTTGTGTTTCAGTTAATGCACCCATTTTGTCACTGACAGTGTTCAGCGTGTCGGACCACTCCAGGTCTGCTTCTGTTTCACCAATGCTGTCACTAGTTCACTGTTATCATCAAATAAATCCACTGCCTCATCATCTAAGTCAACATCGGTCTCGTCCTCTTGGTTGTTATCGTCGGGATCGTCATTATCAATCAATGACTGAATAAATTGAAAGGCCATTCTGCCGTGGATTGTTGATTAGAACACAGGCCTCAACACACCGCACACACTGGTCTGACTTTAACGTCTATATAATCTGAACGAAACCACATAAAAACATCCGGTTTACAAAGAATCGACAGTGAAACTAGTTTTTTTCTGTTTTCGCCGGATATCGCTCGATACGAGAGTTCCATTGCTAAACGCTTACTAAAAAGGACGGTCGCGTTTGTGTCTGCCGTGGATTGTTGATTTTAAAAAAAGGCCTCAACACACCGCACACACTGGTCTTTTTAAATGTCTATATAATCCGAACGAAACTACATAAAAACATTCGGTTTTCAACTGATCGAAAGTGAAAATCTATAGTTTTTTCCTGTTCTCGCCGGATATCGCTCGATACGAGAGTTCCGTTGCTAGACGCTTACAAAAAGGGCCGGTCGCTTTAGGGCGGAATAGGTAATGTTGCATTTAGTCGCAACAGGGCGGAATGAGTTAAGACTGGAAAGACAGGATATGAGGATACAGGAACAGGTTTTCTAAATGAGAGAACATCTAAGAGTTACTGGATCAAGGAAAGAACTTTATAAAACTTTGTGCCAATGTGTAACAGAAGACTCTGGGTTGCCTTGTCCAAAACGAGGACGTTACAGTCCAGGTGAAACAGGGAGTGACAGCAATGTTGAATAAGCGGTGAATATATTATACTGTAGATAATACATTCTACAGTATTTTGATTTCACAAAAGCCTTCGATCGAGTCTGGCATGAAGGCTTATGGCAAATAATGAGAAAATTCAATTTTGATACCAACATCATAGATATCATTGAAGAGCTATATAAGGACGCAAGCAGTGCTGTTTTTGCAAGCAGTGACATTGGAGAATTTTTCAAAACAACTGTAGGAGTTCGTCAGGGATGTATCCTGTTCCCAGTGCTCTTTAATATATATTGATAAGGGTGGATTTGAGCTGAAATGATAATGGTGCGCCAGGAAAAATGCCAGGTACGTTAGCTCCGTTATAAGATTGACGACCACTTGCCACCCCTATCGACACCTGGTATTAAAGTGCAAGATGTAGGTGTCTTCTCTGATTTAGAATGTTGCTGTGTGTGTTGCAGTAGAACAGTTCACAGGGTACACCACAGGCAACATGACGTGTAGAGTCATAGAAATGGTAACTTCGCTTTAGTTTTATACCATTTATTGCACGCCACAAAACAGTCATGATATTTATGTCATCATCAGCACAGTATAACGAATGCAGCATTCACAATCATATTAACTGATAGTCATGTAGGATTCAATACTCCATAGTTGTATGGTAAACAGATATCATAAAGTTCTGGTACGTGAAGCTTTATAAATAATATATATAACTTCTGCAACAGTGTCAGCTGCAGATCTTCAATGATCATAGACAATAATAATTATTCCCTTCCTGATGCTAGCAGATCAGATGTATACAATAAGTCCGTTTACTGTCTGCACGTGAATAGCATACATGGATTACAGGTCAGCTCGACCTTTATAACCTTCCTAAGTCTAACCATCTGACTTGGACGTGATCTCTGATATAACGAATCCTGGAACACAGACAATAGTCTTGTTGGTCTAGAGCGACCCATATATATATAACTAGTTCAGGTATAAAGATACCGGTGACTTAATCCTAGTCAAAGTACCTCTCCATTTTGAATCACACAGGCGAGCAAAAAGGCGACAAAATGACGAACCTCTAGATGATAGCATAAAGTTCGATACAAGAGGAATTACCTTATTTCGGAAAATCAACCATGAACATATGCCTCCAGGCAGGCTTGAATAATACTGGGAAATAGTCTAGTTAGCTAACTAACTCACAAAGACAATGTATTTCCCTCAGAAAATCACAAGACGCAGGTCGCGTCTGCTCGCTACTTAGACCATTTCTAAACTGCCCGAGCTGGGCGGAACAACAAACGAAAACCAAGTCGAGACATGCGCAGAGCGACAATCTCTGAGTCGCCGTTCACAATAAGACGATACTAAGAACATTCGAGATAAAAGTCTTATACAGTCGCGCCTTTTATGGTCATGAACAGAAGCGTTAAGAAAGGTTTCAGGCATCTACAACAGTTGACTGATACTACCAAATAAGGAGATATGGTCACGCTTCGTTCAAGAAATTATAGACCGAACGTGTCTCTATACAAGAGAAGGCAAACTCCTAAAAAATTGTAGTCTCGATAACTCGGATTATGTCCCTTTGACTGTAAAAAACATAATACACACTTCAGTCAAAAAATGATCATACATACGAAAAATGATCATACAAAGGCTTTGAAAAAAGTAATTATTTGTGCGTAACATATATCTAGAACATATGCAGGAGGCTCTCTACGATTATAAAACAACCATATCGATTGGAGGCCGACCTCTTTGCAATCTACGTTTTGCTGATGATATTGATCTTATAGCTGGAACAGAATCAGAACTTCAAGACCTTACCTCTAGACTGGAGAAAGTAACAAGAACGTATGGGATGGAAATTAATATAGAAAAAAGCAAGATATTGGTGAATAGCCATAAGAAACATGTTCCGACCAACATTACGTTAAATGGGCAAACGTTAGAAGTTAACATCTTTAAATATCTGGGGTCCACTATATGTAGTGATGGAAGATCAAGTAAAGAAATCAAGACAAGACTTGAGATGGCCTCAGCTGCCATGACAAGGCTGAATGTGATCTGGAAAAGTAACATCAGTTTTCCTGTGAAGATCAAATTATACAAATCACTTGTATTATCTATTCTCTTGTATGGTTGTGAGGGCTGGACGCTCACTGCAGATACGGAGTGAAGGATTCAGGCTTTCGAGTATAAATGTTATAGAAGAATTTTGTGCATTTGCTATAAAGAGCACAAAACAAATGTCTATGTTAGAGAGAAAATAAACACCTATGCAGGCCACCAAGAACCACTTTTGTCAGTAGTGAAACGTCGAAAGCTCGCCTGGTTTGATGTTGAGGATTGTTTCTTGGTTTGCAAACATCTGGGTTTGAGCTCAATTCGGATGGTTGCACCATAGAACACCGTGGTTGAATAAATAAATGACATAGATCGCATATATCTATGCATGACGCGTGAGACATAGTAACGACAGTCTTATGTGTGGCCTTGAGCCTTACGGCAGTGTTTAAAATGTGTGGCATGGCCACTTATCCAAAGTGTTTTGAAATGTGTGGCATGGCCACTTATCCAAAGTGTTTTGAAATGTGTGGCATGGCCACTTATTCAAGTGTATACTAGTGTAGAACTAGGAAAATATATATTACGGTAATGTAAAGCCGGTAACCTAAAAGGATAATGTTTAAGGACCATTCAGTCCGAATATATATATGTGTTGGTAGTATATACCGCAATCATTGTTAGGATTAACGTAAGTCGTAATATACGAAACGCAGTTAGAAAATATATATGGCGGATAGAGCCTGGCTGTGTAAGCCAAATTGAAGTAAGCATATATCTAAGTTCTTGTGATATATATTGGGCAGCGACCCTATGAGAACTATTAACAGAAGGATTAATTCTGTATAAATAATAATGATTTCAAGTATTTGGTTGGAATAGATATATGGATCGTTAATGGAAATGAACAGTAACAGACGTGTAATGTTTGATTGACTATGGGCTATAGATCTGTACTTTATCAAGTGTTCTGTAACGTGAAACATTCGTGTTGTTTATTCATGATGAGATTGATGAACGGTATTAAATATATTTAGTCGTCGAAACGCGACTTGGTTTCCTGAAGTGTTCTACCAGTTCAATGTCGTTCTATGACTGTTAACCTTTAAGGTTAGGTCAGAACATAACACTTTAATTATAAGGCTAATAATAATACTAATAATAATAAATAAACACTGTCAGACAATATGAATACAAAGTGTATTGCAGAAACACTGAAACGAACATATCTATAATAATTACATAAATAAAACATGAGATTACAGCAAGAAGATACTTCGTGATGGTAGAAAAGATGAATATAATTCAGGATTGAAAACATAACGTCAGCCCAATTATTCAAGCCTAGAACGCCCATAACACCTATGCAGGCCACCAAGAACCACATTTGTCAGTAGTGAAACGTCGAAAGCTCGCTTGGTTTGGGCATGTAACTCATCATGACTCCCTTTCGAAAACGATCCTCCATGGAACAGTCGAAGGTAAACAGAGAAGAGGAGGGCAAAGAAAATCCTGGGCTGATAACATCAAAGAATGGGCAGGGCACGATTTTTCCACACTTGTACGCATTGCTGAGGATAGAGAGCAGTGAAGGACCCTGTCTGCTGATGCTTCCACCGTGGCACCCCTACGACCCATTACGGGTTGAGATGAGATGATGATGATATACTGTAGGATTCTTTCTTAACGAGATTGGGAGTAATAAGACATTTCTTAAAGGTGCCACATAGCAACCATTTAAAGTATATATTTATGTATCATACATCACTTTAAAGAATTTTTACAGCTCTTTGCAATGGAATTCAAATAAACCATGTATAAACATGGTTTATTTGAATTCCATTGCAAAGAGCTGTAAAAATTCTTTAAAGTGATGTATGATACATAAATATATACTTTAAATGGTTGTTTTTTCGGTCTTTGTGGGTGACAAATAATATGAAAAATTATGCATTTTCTTCAAACAAGGCACCTTTGGGCCTATACTTTGTTTAACAAGTCAAAGTAAATGTGCTTATTTCTGTACTGTTGGAAAGTGCTTGAAAAAAGCTTCACAATGATACATAGATCATTACTGTAACTTCATTAGTAAATTTTTTCTGTTCTTTGTAAATATGTAGAAATCTTGATGAATTGCGCGGTTTCTGCGGAAATCGGTTTTTTTTTTTGGCTTTCTTGTTATTTTCAACTCATAATAACCTTGTTCAAAGTAATGTGACATGTTTAGAAAAAATTGGGCTTCCTTAGTATGACTATGACATTGAATATCATAGATATTGATTGTCTACAGTGCATAGATTTTGAGCATTGACACTTTAAAAATGTGTGTCGAGCTGATTTTGTAACCAAAAACACATTACCAACCTGATTTTCTTTAAATTTGAGAAGAGCATATTGGCCTTTTTATGTCCTCCATGCCTTCCATTTCTTAATTTCTTACAATTATAAGTAGTTTTAACACAAACATGACCGTATATGGTGCTTATACATGTTATTTGTGATCCTTTGGAGATGTCAACGATGGCCCATTTTCACTTTCAGATGGAGCGATAAAATTTCTAATTCGAAACATAATTTATAACCATTTTATTTATAGTCCGATTTTGATGTCTTTATTTGTTCATTTTGTTTTTTAATGTACTTTCTAAAAATCTTATTGAATTGTCTATTTAACAAACATGAAAAATCAGTTTGTGGTACCTACTTTTATTTATGACACTATGCTATAAATTGTATTTAAATTTGTTTTCAACAGATGAGGTACGTACGGGCATTTACCGACAGTTGTTCCATCCTGAACAGCTTATTACTGGGAAGGAAGATGCAGCCAACAATTATGCCCGTGGCCATTACACTGTTGGGAAAGAGTTCATTGATATTGTACTTGACCGCATCAGAAAGCTTGCAGACCAGTGCACTGGTTTACAAGGTTTTCTAATCTTCCACAGGTAAGGAAAGGCCTGTAGCTTGTACTTAACAAATTTAATAGGCTTGCTTTAAGTACTATTTCCACATCTGCTGCCTTTATTGCTGCAATACATCTTTGTTGTTCGCTATATACACTAATGTTCATTTTTAGTGTCCTATTATATGTCTGAATTGTTTGTTAGCTCTCTAGGACATTGATTTTTACTGGGTTCATAGCGGCATTAGAATGACCAGGATAGGCTTAAAGGCCATTGTAAACCCTTGAAAATGGGGGGGGGGGGGGGGGGGGGGGGGGCGGGCTGGGGGGGGGTGTTTGGTTAGTATCCAGCTTGTTGGTACAAGATGCTCCCTTTATTTTCATACTTACACATTACATAAACGTACCGGGTTTGATTCCCAGTAGCGGGAATATAATTTATGTAAATTTTTTTTTCAAAACTAGTGGTCCTAATGTCAATTCCCCCTGATTTCCTGGATAGTGAGATCAGGTGCCTAGCCTTCTCTAATAAGGGTGAAAAAATAGGAGGTCCCGTGTGCAGGTTCATCAATCAATACCCTTTAGCTCCCCAAGGAGCATAGGCCTTCAACAAACACATGCCAAGTCTTCCTGCCCCATGCCATCCGCTCAAGTTTTCCTCGTCATTTTCACCTCTGTATCCAGCTCTTCTCTGTGTTTTTTGTTCTGCATCTCTTTCCCTGTGGATTCCAGAACAAGGACTGCCTTGTAATGCTATCAACAGGTTTCCTCAATGTGTGTCCTATCCATCGCCAGCGCCTTCTTCTCAACTCTTGTTCCACTGGCACTTGTCATCAATTCCACATTTGTGACTTTGTCATACCATTTCAGTCCTTCTATTCTACGCAAGCACCCGTTTATAAAAGTCTGTAGCTTTTTGGTTGTTGTTTTTGTTGCTCTCCGTGTCTCAGAGCCATACTTGACATTTGAGTTGAAGATTCTTATTTTCGAGTTGGACTTGATTTCTCTTGTTCTCCATATGTTTCCCAATGCAATGAAAGCGCCTCTTGCCTTTTGTATTCTTATTTTGATATCATTGTCTGTCCCTCCAACTTTGTCTATATTACTACCAAGCTATGTGTACGATTCTACATCCTTTAGTGCAGGTTGCTCACCTTAAAAATCCCACTGCAGTTGCAAATCGTAAAGAGGATGCCATAAGGCCGCTGTCCTGGCAAAATTTAAAAGTTTGAAAACCTACCCACCACAAATATATTTATAGACTGTGTGGATCTTACCGTTACTGTCATAAAATTGACCGTGATACAACGTTAAAATATCTCCAATGATACAACGTAGGGATAAAAACTAATGCGTAAGCTGCTAGAATACATGATCGCCCACGCCGCGGGTCATCACCCGCCATGGAAATTAAATTGTTAGACTTGAAGGCAAAACGGAACGGGATGAGAACGGAGATCAAAAGGAAAAATCTGACTGAACGCGTGCTTGAAACTAGCGAGGCTAAAAGGACGCAAGTGGTGGGGAAAGGAGGAAAAAGTCACGTTCCCCAAGTTGACATAAAGTAAAGAAATCGACAAAAGGGACCTTGGATATTATACGCCACAGTCATTTTTTGGACGCTTTTGCGATAACTTAGTCCGTTTATTTGAATGCAGTGATGAACGAATTCCAGAAGATTCTAGAAAATATTTGAAAAGTAACTTTTCTTAATAATAATGTTAGGAATATAAAACCTAGCTGGCCGGATGGCCCATCTTGTGCAGTGAAATAATATGCTTTCATTTATACAGACGGACAGATAATAAGAAAGATATTGACAAAAGACTGTGTTGTTCATATCAACGATCGTCTGCACTGAAATAAAACGTCACTAATTTTCAAAAAATTGTGGCCTTGAAGACGCAAGTGCTAAAATCTAGTTGGAATGAAGAGACGGGGTGGGATGGTGAATTGTGGCTAAAAATAACTTTAAAGGGCAAAATTGTGTAGGGGAAGGCAGAGTTGGTTCAAAAAACAAGTGTGTTTTTTTTTGTGAAACGCAAGTAGAGACGGACGGACCAACAGACAATAAGGCATACTTGACTGAGGTATGACTGAAATGACTTTGTGGTAGGATATTTGAATTTGAAAAATAAAAGGCAGTGATTGGCCATAGATGAATATATTATCGGCGCTCAGACGCGCATTTTGTGCCATTCATTATAAGTTGTCCTAGTAGACACAGTGAATTATTAAGTGGTGTAATTCCCAGAAGCTATTGAAATATTTACAGGGACGCCATCCTAAGGCCAGCAGCTCAGCTGAGTTTTGCTAGCATTTAACTGTGTACTATATTTATAATTCTGGTAAGACTGAAATTATTTCTTTGTACATTTTAATATTTGTTTAAGGTTTCGAGTGATTTGATACTGCAATAGCATAATCTGTCCCTTACAACAAGTAAGGATTCGCTCTAGACCCCCCGCCCCAGTTCAGGGTCTAGAGACAAATAAAATACATAAACTCCAGTAAGGATTAGGAAGGACAGATCAAGTGTTGAGATCAGTGAAACATATCACCTATCCTATTCTATGGCAGGAAGCTAATGAACATATTTCAGAATCTGTAGTCTGGGAGAACTTATCCTATGTGAAACCAACTTGGTAAGATGTGTTGTTTGGTCAGAAAGATCTGACCCGTCTATGTGGTGTTGTTGTTGTGTAGTGTTGTGTCCAGAACAAATAAATTTAAAGAAAATTACTATCAAAAATTTTACACACTTGAGTTAGTTCAGCGTATTATAACATTTATTAATATTATTAGACTTAGTGTTAAACTCATACTGGCCAGTAGTTGTTAAATCACGTTTTATTTGTTAAATGCCGTGAATGTCCACCAGTTGATAAATGTAGATGTTGGGACTGGTGTAGTAAAGTGTAACGATTGTCAACTCATTAAACCCAGCACAGTTTTGGTCATACAGGTCATCTTGTCCTGGAACGTGATGAGGCTCCGACAAGAATGTGAGTGTAGACAATGAGTGTGTATATGAATGTCAGTACGCGAATGGTAGAATGATTCGATAGAGTTGACAGGTTGGTAGTACATCACTCATACTCACACTGTTCGAATTCAAGAAGTACTGGAACTACGGTGGTCTTTTTATAACATTTAATGAGACGCACACTTGGACAGTACGTGTATGGTTACAGGAACAAATGTCGACATACACAGCATAATGTTGGTCACAGGAATATCATCTTAAGTTAGCATTCATGCTTGGCAAATATCATAATGGAGCATTCGTAAATAAGCATTCAGAGTTCCATCATGTAAATCATCTGGCTTTACTGACTGGGCACGTCAGGCCATAACCAATATATAGGAAGGCTCCTAGACCTAACCTCGTCTAGCGAATATCCCTTCACGTAAAGTTCAATATATATATTTTTCATAAAGATATAGGAATCCCAGACATGGGTTCTCACATGTAGCAGTGATCTCTTGGTTCATCGAGCGATAGTACAGGCATCCCTTTTTCTCACTCGATAAATACAAAGTATATGGATTTCAACATGGCGGTGCTTCTCTCGTGAGCTTCACTCACTATTGGATACAGACCAAAATTGGTCATTCGTTAAATGTCCTCATTTCTTCATAGCTTCTATCATAGAGGTAATTGAATAATATCATATAATCTAGTGCTGATACATAGGAATGTCATCTTCCTTTGAATAAATATTCTTTCCAAAAGTACCACTGTGCATCTGCTTATCGACAACGATGGCGAAACCCAAGTTCATAATAAATTGTGGTTTTACCTTTCTATGCGAAATATAACTTTGCCATTCCTTGGCAAAAGAGAATAAACACTGGGGTAAAGTACATACAACATGTCTAAATGACTATCACTTTTCCCCATTTACTTATAGATCACTTTTTCGGCGATAAGCCGGCTACAACAAAATTCGACAGGATGACAGCCATGAATCACCCCCTCTGCTAGCGATACTTCCGCTGCATAGCCTTTGACCTTTTCTAGCGACAACCAACATAGTTCGACTTAGAAATGTAAAGATATCCATATATAAGACAGACTCGTCCTACTCATACAAACACTACGTATAAATTCAGGCCATAGATATACTGAAGCAAGAACAATCTATTCCTACCCAGCCAAAGAATAAATCGCAGTAGGCCTAGAATCGTCCGCGGAGTCCGATCGAAGATGACGGAACTCCTTTCAAGGGAAGTAACTCAAAAATGACTTCTCCTTAAGCACTTAAAAAGGAAATACTTTGTTTACAAAATATTTGCGAACATAATAAGTATATAAATGTATTATATTGCAAGATAGTAAAGATTGCACTTTACACTTAGTAAGTATCTGTGTGTGTGTATGTAAACTACCACAACACATTACATATCATTACCCTAGACATTTAACGTAGCCACATTCATTAGTAAAAAAAGATAGGTGTGAGGTCGTAGTGGTAGCACGAAGGGCCTTCTGACAATTCACAGCTACATCTTATCTCAGGAGCCTTCACAGCTGACCTCATGCATCACACTTAGTAATATCACCATCATACAATACCATCAAACCCACTACAGTTACTTTGGAGTTCACACACTGTGCTGAGATCCTCCTTGAGTGATCTTTCTTCGTTCGTCCTGAAAAGGGTGTTGTGTCCGTTTTGCACCTTTCATCCGACTTCAGCACAGCATTTTTTGGGACCAGGTTAGCCTTCCCGCTTTGATCCCTACTCTCTCAGCTAGACTGCAGTGATGCAGTGTATATGTGTCCTGATTCAAATACAAAGGGAACCAGGAATCACAATCAATTTTAACTACAAGGTATATGTACAGAATTTATTAATATGATTCATGTAGTGACATATATTATCAATGGTATCCTATGTGTGTCAGTTGTGTAGTGTTAATATGAGGTAATACTGGTTTTGTTTTGTTCAAGCTCTGTTGGTATTTGTCATCATGACTTCAATAGTTTGTTTCTATGGGAACTAGTATTGGAGATGTTCTCAGTTCCTGGTATTAAAACAATTTACTTCCCCTCTTAAGTTTATGTTACAATGTTATTTTAAGATGGGGGTACATAATGTTGAGCTCAGCTGGCCACATCAGCTTATCTTGCGTGATGGCGGCAGGAAAAGACTCCTCTGCTCGATTTCTCCCCTGTGCTCTGGAGACACCTCACTGATAGCTAAATGGACCAAGGAGTATGCTGTCCGACTCTGGATTCAGCAAAGCTCTGACCAGGTGCTGCTCAATAACTTTAAGACCACGGTCCCTGAAAACAAGAAGGATGTACCTTCTACGTCATAACTAATTTATACTCTTTCTACACTGAGCACAATACATCACAAACATTGAGTTCAGAGCGTTTGGCCAACTGTCAGCTTCATCTGAAATACTTTATACCAGTATTTCCCTCCCTAATGGTTACTACGCCTCTGCAATTCCAGCATTATTTCTCTCTAGTTAATAATCTAGGTGTCAGTGTACTGTTTGGCCATTCCATGCAGTTTTACTTTCCTCCGACACCTTCTGTTCAGGCTGGAGCCTTATAGGCTTTACATCATGTTCGCTACTGAACTACACATATATACAGGCATAAATTAATAATTTACATTCAATTTTCATTAATAGATATTGAATATTTCAAGCTTACCACAATTCATGGAAATAATAATAAACAGTTTCGTTGACCGGCAATGAATATAGCACAACTCCGATCTGCCGATGTTCCAGGCTTTATTTTATAAAAAATATACACTGGCGCTCAACGTACTGCTTCTTAGTAGGTTTATTACAAGATGTGGCGATGAACAGACGCTCTGAATCGAGTATATTGGCAGCTCTAACCAATGAAACCCTGTCCACACATCTTTTCAAAAAATTTACTACTACTCCCGTTTCCCCTGACAACGAAAGATAGTATTTATAGCCCGACCAATCGTGTTTAGTCTTATATTTGTTGCGCTCCAATCAATTAGGAGTTAACATGGTAGGCTATTTCCGTAACGTAAGGTTTTTTCAAACACGTTATAAAAAAATTTTATGAGCAGAAATGATTTCATGCTGTCAGGCACCCCCACTATTTTATTTTAGCCATAACTTGGTAATTCCTAGACTATTTGCGTAACGTTTTACATATTCTTTGTTAGCAAACCCTAAGGAACCCAAATATATATATTTAATAGAGCTAATATGCTGCGTTCAAAATATGCAATTTCTTCTACCTCCTGTTTCGAAGATGTGCTGTCTGGGTACTGTAATGTTTTCAAACGTAAACCCATCTATTGTCATCTTTCCTAATAAGAGTTTTTCAGGATTTAAAAACCTAACTCTGGGAAGGGTAGTGAATTTTATCACTGTCGATTTGAAATAAAGTTAGTGCATGTGGCCTTACATGCGTGATGGCAGCAATTGTGTATCGCGCGACGCGTGTTTAGTGTTGCACGTGTTCGGCTTTATGCCTCTCCCTTCTCTCTATCCTTTAGTCCATCTGTCTTTAGTTACGCCGTGTATAAAATGGAATGAATGAAATATTAAAATTAGGTCATTGTTCAGCTTGCGTATCTCAATGTTTTTCCAAGAAATACAGCACACGTTTCATTGAAGAAAGCGGGTAATAATACAGTAGGCTTTTACTATCAACGTGAAAGCGTTACAATTTGCCGACGAAGTAGAAAACAAGGGGGATTTCGAGTACAGTCATTGTGACAGCACTGTTCTTTACCATTCTTCTTCCTTTTATTAAATTTATTTGTTAGGCTTTGCATTTACGTTTTAATTTATATATGGGGATTAGAATAATTCATGACACCTACTTCCAATTTTGTTTTTAAATAAGGCCAGATCAAGAATTGTATTTTAAAAATTACATTTCTTAGTTTACGGCTGCTAATAGTGGGGAACCCAAAGAGAACATAGAGAAGAATTGAAGAGGAAGAGGACAAGGAAATGAGAAATCAGAGTAGAATACCTCTGATTGTGACTATTGTTTCAAAGTACTCATTTATTGAATCAAGTGTAATGAGCATCTTTTTTTTGGTTTCTTATATCCTTAAATCATATGCTTGGACTTGGAAAAATAAGTCCTTAAAAATGTTTGCTAAAAACCCTATATTTTTTTTGGTTATTTTAGGTCCATGTTTCTATCTCAGAAACCTCCTTGGGCTTATATCTAGAATTTCGTTAAAGACCGTGTTCATTTGTGAGGTAGCTATAAATGGTTAGTAGTGTGCATTGCAGTGTTGAACCTTGATGGTTGGTTTATTCAAGCCAGTTGTCGGTTAGTCAAGTTTAACAGACAATCCATTCATCAGTGTGTTGATTGTATTGTACATGGAATTTGATTTCATACCTTTGCAGCTTTGGTGGAGGCACTGGCTCGGGTTTCACCTCTCTCCTGATGGAACGTTTGTCAGTGGATTATGGGAAGAAATCTAAGTTGGAGTTCTCAGTGTACCCTGCTCCTCAGGTATGCCGTTGATGTTTTGTTTTTGTTTTTAAAAAAAAAAACTGTTCTGTTTAAAACTATTTTTATTATTTTGATGTTCTGTTAATTTTATGATTTACCGTAGACATTTAGAACACGTCTGTATCCTTTCATCCGAAGACCGATTTACTCTGAAAATATAAAGTTTCATTGGGCTACTTTTTGATCACAATTGGTGCGACTTTCTAACATATTTTGGGCGACCTTTCAAATGTGATTTGGGCGATGACAAACTCCCCCCCCCCCCAAAAAAGGGTTTCCGAAACAAGCTGTTCCCGAGGATTTTGAGTAAAAGGATACAGGCATGTATAAATTTTCAAATACATTTATACATTCTGTTAAAAAAAAAAAAAAAATTTAAACAACACTTTTATAATCCCATTATAGAATATTTGCTAGCGGGTGTTGACTGTGGGTTCTCCGTGTAGATCATCCCATAGGTCTATGATTATATAAAGAATATCGTACAAAGCGACATATGAGGCAGGCAACCTCTTGTAAAACAGATTGCTACAGAAACCACTGCTGCAAAAGCAAGTGAATGTTTGATGGACTTTCAAGTGGACCATCAGTAGCAGTAGTTCCATGCTCCATAAGAGGAAAATAATGATTCATTTGTGTATCATCACTGACTGTATTTGTTGAATTAACTGAACAGGTGTCTACTGCTGTAGTTGAACCCTACAACTCCATCCTGACCACACATACAACATTGGAGCACTCTGATTGTGCCTTCATGGTTGACAATGAGGCCATTTATGACATCTGTCGCAGGAACTTGGATGTTGAGCGCCCCTCTTACACCAACCTAAATCGCCTGATTAGTCAGATTGTCTCCTCCATTACTGCTTCGCTCAGGTACAGCATAATCAATTTTGTTTGGAGCCCATGAGCAACTGTATACACATTTTGTTATTCTCTAATTTTGAAATTTCATCCAGTCATGTGGCCTGTTTATTCACATAAATGTTTGTTAGCCTCTGTGTCTTCAGTTTTTAGGTACATTATGGTCATCTTCATTTTAACTTTTTTGGTCCAGCAATTTTGTGTATTTTATTAACATACTACAGTAGACTCTCGATTATCCGGGGTGGTAGGGGAAAAAATTGACGGATTAAAAAACCGTGGATAATCTCTGTAAAAAAATATTGGAAAATAATTAAAACAAAAACTAAAAATTATCCTCCATACTTACCCTTTTAGCATCATAAAGACAGCTGCTGCAGAAGCATGTGGTGAAGTCCGACTTGGGAACAAGAGAAAGAGGACCTTGGTGGACAGAGGAAGTCAAAGAGAGAAGAAAATGGTATGGAAACAATACTTAGGAGCTAAAAACACAGCAGGACAAATAGAGAATATGTGACACTCAGAACAGAAGCAAAGAACAAGGTGCTAGCAGCAAAACAGAAGTCCTGGGAAGAATTTGGAGGAAAGCTAGAAAAAGATGCGCAGGAAAACCAGAAATTGTTCTATAAGACCCTAAAGAACATGAGGAAGGAAAAACAATGCCCTCTCAAATTTATAAAGGACAAGCAAGGCAAATTTCTTACTGCCCCGAAGGAAGTAATGGAAATAATATTTCTCAGAACTCCTTGATGGTGAGCAAGGTCAAGCATCAGAAATGATAACCACTAGCACAGAAGAGAAAACCAGTGGTGGTGAAGATGACATAAAGATGGAAGAACTGAAGGCAGCACTGGAGAAAATCAAGATGGGCAAAGCAGCAGGGCATGATGGTATAACACCAGAAATGGTTAAGTTCATGGGAGCATCAGGCGACCTATTACTCTTAAGGGTCCTACAGGCAGCATGGTGCAACAAGGCCATACCAAAGGATTGGGAGATTGCCATCATAACACTGATTTTCAAAAAGGGTGACGATCGACAATGTGGAAACCATGGAGGCATATCCCTTCTCAGTGTCCTGGTAAAATCTATTCTAGAATCCTAGAGCAGAGACTCTGACGCCTAGCTGAGCCACAATTGGATGAAGTCCAGTGCGGATTCTGAGGAAACCGAAGTACTCAAGACCTAATCTTCACACTCAGACAGCTGAGTGAAAAGGCCCTTGAGTATAAGAGTGAGATCCATCTTTGTTTCATAGATCTGGAAAAGGCGTTTGACAGGGTCCCCTGGAGCAAACTTTGGGACTGTTTGGCAAGGAAGAACATTCCAGCACCTCTGATTCATGCTATACAGAGCTTCTACAAGTCTTGCAAAAATTATGTGAGGATAGCAAACCATGTCAGAAGAGTTCAGGACCACCACTGGTGTAAGACAAGGTGATATCCTGTCACCTTATCTTTTCATACTCCTCATGGACGATGTCATCAAGGCATGTAAGGGGAGAACAAGAAAGTATTCAGTGGGGTACTGGAAGATGAGACAGGTCTATATTTCAGAGCTGGCATTTGCTGATGATGTTGCCCTGATTGCTAAATCAGAGGCACATCTCCAATCCAACCTGCAAGTCTGGAAGGAAGAGCTGGAAAAGAGAGGATGGTCATAAGCAGCTCTAAAACAAAATCCATGGTGATATCATGAGAAGAAAGAAGACATCAGATTAAGCTGGGAGAACAGGTCCTGGAGCAGGTCGACCACTTTAAATAGCTTGGAGCTGTCATAGACCGAAAGGGAGGCATCAAAGAAGAGTTGGCCACTCGAAAGCAGCAGCTGGGAGACTTTTTCAGGCCATAAATCGAGGATTCCTCAGCAAGAGAAAGGTTGGTAAGAAAACAAAGATGGCTGTATACCGCTCCACCTATGTCCCAGTCTTGATGGATGCGAGTCATGGGCAATGTCTACAACCCAACCCCTGCAGACCCAAGTAGAACAGTCTCAACTAAGATGGTTTGGCCATGTCTGCAGAATGGGAGATCGGCTATCACGACAAGCGTGGGAAACAAAGAGCCAGGGATCCAGGACGACCCAGAGTCCGCTGGGAGGACAACATTAGACAATCTTTGAAGGACCGAGGACTAGAATGGAACCAGGCCAGGAGGAAGACAGCCGATAGGATAGTCTGGCGCTCTCTCTTCCAAACCTCTACACCTCACAGTAGAAGGTGAACGACTAAGTAAGTACTTACCCTTTTATTTAAAATACGACAGCAAAGAAGTTTGTTTTTTCCCTCTGTTCACTTTTTGGCAAATGGTGCTACGTAGATTTCGCAACATTAGCTTATCGGCAAGGGTACTATCCTCTTGTTGCTCCAAATAATCGAGTAGTCTTTCAACGTTAGTTAAAGCGGCACTGTGCTGTATACTTTTCTCTTGTATGAGGGTACCCTCTTCCTGATCTGTGTCATCAGTAGCTGCAGGTTCGTTAGTAGTAACACGTTGCACAATCACTTGGAAGTGAAGTTTAAATTCCTCAGCTGCCGGCGCATTCGAGCTGTTTTTCACCTTCGATAGAAGTTTGACGAATCCCATGCCTTTGCTTAAATCTTGTTAACCACCCAGATGATGCGTCAAAGTCTCCAGTTAATTTTAATTGTTCGAAAAAATACTTCGCTTTTACTGTGCATACAGTCCCAGAAACTGAGATTCCCTCATCTCTCTGCTGGTTAAACCATAAAAGCATCGCTTTGTCCAAATCATTGTACATTGACGTCTTCATAGTTTTTCGCCACCTGCACTATCAGAAAATCTGGCAAACTCGATCAACTTTTTTTTGCTTATTAAAATATCACGCACTGTTTTTTTTTATCAACATTAGACTCATTCATTAATGACTTCACCGATGACCCTTTTTCATTTTTTGTAATTATTTCAAGTTTTTGTTCTATAGAAAGAACAAACCCTTTTACGTTTAGACACGATCACTAAGGATTTTTTAAAGATAAAAATGATTAAAACAGCGGAGCGTTCACCTGTTACAAGATACGAAAATGCAAACTGATGGGAAATTGACACCACGACTCGATACGAAAATGCAAACTGATGGGAAATTGACACCACGACTCGAAAATTCACCAAAGAATATTAAAAAGTCATGAGAAAAAATACTGTACACATAAAACTAGCGCACACAGCCGTGTGACACGAAAATACAAAATTGAGGATATAAAATACAAGTATAAACAATTTTAAAAGTCAATAATAAATCAACCGCTTTACATGCATAATTTAAATTTGCAATTTGACATGATGCGCCCGCCCGCTTGCATCAAAACTAAACACTGAATCTAAGTGTGCCCAAATAATAATTTGCGAACATGTCATTTCTGGTCGATGACGTGTTCACAATTTCGGCAGTTTAATTTTCTGGGACAGTGTAGTCAAATTTTAAATAATATTTCGAAATGTTATTAACAAATTTCAGAATTTTTTTACTGCCCCGGTTAATGCGACCCCGGATAATCGAGAACCTACTGTGTACTGTTTGTGAATGTTGGATTATTTTTCACTAATTTATGAAGATTATTGGCCGGTATTTAGCGCATTTTGAAACATATCTACTTGCACCGTTATGCTTTTATTGTCTACAGGTTTGATGGCGCACTGAATGTGGATCTCACCGAGTTCCAGACCAACTTGGTACCATATCCACGAATCCATTTTCCCCTGGTCACTTATGCTCCAGTGATTTCTGCAGAAAAAGTAATATATGTTGCGTGTATTTATTAAGGATAGAATTAAAATGTTGCTAAACACAGGCATATATCCATTGATTTGAGGCGATATAGCTGTCTGTAGTGAAAGTCATTTTTTTATGTACGATTTTGAACGCCGCATAGTTTGCTACGTCTTCGGTCACTAATGACGTAATATATCATGTGTTTTGCATTCTAACGGTCAGCCGTCTTGGCCTTTCGTATATTTGAAGTCGTCCGGAGTAGACGTACATTTTTTCAAGCTCCCAAGATTTTGGAGACTTTGATCCTGATAATTTTGTGGTGTTGTTATCTCTGAGGCCACCACATATTTGTATTATGCCGGATGGTACTTTAACTTGCCCAGAAGTTACTACCATGTTTAGGGAGTATTTTTATTACAGATAATGCATCTAAGTTATTTCTGCTGCATTGCTTGGGTTCTTGTGATCTACACGAACCTCTAGACACAACGGCCAGAATTGAAGGAGAGGAGAGAATTGTATCTTTATTACACTGCCACGTATTATGATGCCTATAATTGAGATGTATGGACGGACGATTTTTTGTGAAGAACTACACTATTGAAACATACTTCTATGCCACATGCTATTGATCGATGAAGCCAATTTTGATGAAAATAAATATGTCACCATGTCTGCTGTGGACTTGCCGGCTCATGTTTTGTCTATCAAGTCTGTTCCTGAGTAACTGCCGATTTGCATTCGTGTTCTTAGCATGATCAGCTCTACAAAAATACTCTAATATATTTTCCTTTAACAGTATTTAATGTCAGGAGAGGTTTTAAGGTATAACCTTGCTTCAGGCATATTTTTTTGTGAATGTGGGGAATAGCTGTGGTGTGTTTTGACTGTTTATACAACTGTTTTCATTTTATATCTTCAGTAAGAAAGAAAAAAAAAGATTATTTTTTAAATATACATTAAGCGGTGCTGTATTTTAGTTATTTTACATTGTGATCCTTTAATGGTAAAATACTTTTTTTTTTTAACACTGTAAAAAATTGGTTCTCACTTCTTTCCCTCCAGTTAGCTATACCACATGTAATTTCAATGCACTAAACTCACTTGTATAGCTAATATAAAAGTTTCACAATATTTTATTCTTGGGGTAAAAAATTATTCGAGAGGTGCAAAATTTAAAGATTGACATCATTTTCATTTCTGTTGAAGTGGATTTGTTTAGTATACAACTTCTGTAAGACATGCATACGACACCAGCATGGGTTTTTCACCCGTAGACCAGTTGTTTCAGAATGCTGTGTTCTTAGTGTCACTTTATTGACATTTGACAGAAATCACCAACCTGAAGGATGTCTAGCTTAAGTACAACTATCTTTACACCTGAATGTGCACTAATAAATTAACCATGGACATCTTTTATTTTAGATCCTAAAAAATACATATTTTCAAGTTTTTATTTTTGTAGCTAGATCATTCAGATTTGAAAATCGAGCAGTCTGCAAAAGTGAGGGTCAAACTTCTGACCATGATCTAAGTGATACCGTGACACATCAGGTTCGGGGTGTTTCATTAAGGTTTAATTTATGTGGTGGGATTGATACATTTTATTATTGTTCACCAGGCCTGCCATGAACAGCTGTCTGTTGCTGAGATCACCAATGCATGCTTTGAGCCAGCCAATCAGATGGTAAAATGTGACCCTCGGCATGGCAAGTACATGGCCTGCTGTATGCTTTACCGCGGTGATGTGGTGCCTAAAGATGTTAATGCTGCCATTGCAACCATCAAGACCAAACGATCTATCCAGTTTGTGGACTGGTGTCCAACTGGCTTCAAGGTAACGTTTGTTTTTTGGGGGGTGGTCCATGGTTATCTGTCAAGTTTTACAAGCTAGTATAACATGATGATGATGGTGGAAAACGTAGGCTGATGGCATTGTATGGGAGTACTTGGCATGTGTTTGTTGGGGTCTACTCATTGGGGAGCTTAATCCTTTACAGTCCACAACCCTGCTAATATTTCAACGACCAAGCGAAGGGACATTTTTTCTTAAATATTTCTTATATTTACAAAATTATTTATACACTAATATTAGTTCATTTAAATGTTTTTCACAGTTTAAACAAATTTCAAAACCAAAAAATTTATCTTTATGATAGTCTTGCGCTGGAAAGCTTTTATATACATTATTAAGTTTTTCTTGAAACTTTGCATATCAAACAAATTGCACTAACGTTGAGAACACAATTTACAACCCTAAACTGTCTCTAGAACTCGTGTCCATTTTTCCTAATTCTTAAGCATTGAACACAACGTTTGTTTATTTTCAGCGCACGGGTTTGACGGTTCATGCTTGTCAGATGTTGGTTTTAATTACGCTCGCACTGAAACAACGTAACCAACCCTTTTCAGCTCTATTTGTTTATTCATAAGTCCATTGTCTGGTATAAATAAGAAGAAACAAATAATACGCCGCTGCTTATCAGACAAATGTTTAGACCCTGGGAGCTCATCAATCTGGAATAATTCCATACAAGTAAATGTGCCTCTATATGTCCATTGTCTATAATTTTACTAGTTTCTACATCGATTTTCCTACTTTCACTAACTCGTCGATAACTGGGTCATAGTCCACATCGAAGTAGGATTAATCATTTTCACTATCGGAATAACACAGAAACGTAGATCTAATCCTTCAATGTTCATTGAAAATCTCCTACATGGCTTGAAAAACAATTTTTACACAGTGTAATTTAAAAAAAATCAACCACTCGACTTAGAAAAATGCAATCAATATCAAAATAAACTTTGAAACGGCCTCTATTTGACGGAAACATGCAAAATCTCGTGCACGTGGGACTTCAGATATCGCTTAGCAACGAAATAATGACGGGCACTTTTGAGCGAATCGGACTACGATAAAAGATAAAATACGGGCACTTTTGGGCGAATTGGACTGTAAAGGGTTAAAGAATGGTGATGGTACATTGAGATAAGTATTAAGGATTGTCATCACAATTGAAATGGGGTTTCTTGAGAATGAGTTATGTTCTAGAGCAGTGGTATTCAACCTGGGGTAGGCATACGAGACGACATCTAAGGTGGTACGTGAAAGAAAGTCTGCCAATGCAATGTATAGGTAAATTGAATATTTGAAATCATGCACCAATAACCTTGGGGGTACATAGTTAACGATGCATTATATTATAGTTGAATACCACTGTTCTAGAGTATGTGTTGTCTGTGGACATCTTGTGATGGTAAGCGAGTTCAGGTGAGAATACAGATTCAGTTGTAGTTTGAGCTTTGAAAGAGCCAGATCTTCCTGTTCAAGGCTCTTACTGTTACATGCCTTTATTGTGATTATAAAACTTTTAGGTGGGCATCAACTACCAACCTCCTACTGTAGTGCCGGGAGGTGACCTGGCCAAAGTGCAGCGTGCTGTGTGCATGTTAAGCAACACCACAGCTATTGCCGAAGCTTGGGCTAGACTTGACCACAAGTTTGACCTTATGTATGCCAAGAGAGCTTTTGTTCATTGGTAAGTTTTGTGTTAAAACACTGGATATACTGTAATTACGGTCAACAATGAGCTTCTATGCAAGGCCATGAAATATTCTTATATAGTAGAATTGGTAATGGTACTAAATTCTATTTCTGTGCTTTCGGTCATAAAGGTAAACTTAGTCCAATATCATATACTGTTGACTAGACTACATGGCTTCATAATTTGTGGTCTATGGTCCGTCAGGGGATCTGCGAATGGCTTCTAATGGGCCTGTGTAGATAACCTAAAATGTACAGTTTTAAGTATGTACATTTTTTCTAAGAAACAGCTGCCTTCACCCAATAATCAAAGGGGTCTGTAGCAGACACACAAATAAAAAGGTTAAGAAGTCTCGCTACTCTGTCCAACTTTTATGAGGCGGTATGACCAGTTCTCTTTCTCACTACCCTTTTCTTCCTCAGCTCAAGAGCAGTCCAGATACCCATTTACAGCTGAGAAGACTGGAGTATGGCACTACCAGGTTTTGTTAGACACTCAAACCACTTCCAATCTGATTCTCGTTCTTTTTCTTCTTGGATCCTTAGCCCCCTAACTGACAAAGCAGTCAGTGGCTATCACGCCTAGTGGCGTCTTGTAGGGCAGCAACAAACTCCCCATCTTGCTCGGTCAGTTACCATCCTTCGTGCTGTGCCCCAACTCTGCTTCATGCTTTGCATCTCAGACTCCACTGTTCTCCACAGGTTGTTTTTGGTCTGCCTCTTTTTCGCTGTCATTCTGGCTCATGTAGCAAACACTATTTCAGTTCATTATTTTGTACATTAGATATGTTGCCAAGCTTTCCATTGAATGTAATGTTGAATTATCTCATGTTATCAATTCCATTAGTAGCTCTAGTAATATAATCAGTTAGCACCGTGTACATAATGTCTGTGTGAAGTATTGCTCAATAATTGTTTTATATACCCAGGTATGTGGGTGAAGGTATGGAGGAGGGAGAGTTCTCTGAAGCCCGTGAGGATCTTGCAGCTTTGGAAAAGGACTATGAAGAGGTTGGTGTCGACTCTGCTGAAGCAGACGGCGAAAACGAAGGAGAAGAATACTAAGCCATAATTTCTCTTGCTACATTACACTGCCCCCCGTTTAGTCCTACGTGCAATCAACCTTTTATTATTTTTTTCCTTCAAAATGTTGATATTATTAAATTAACTCTTTCAGTCCCAAGCAAAAAAGTAGGTTTGGCCCAAACAAAAATGGCCACCCCAGTGTGTTTTAATTGTTTTTGTTTGGAAATAATTTTAAAACATGTTCAAATGCATAAATAACTTTTGTTGTATATGAAACTGAAGGTAAATGAATGTACTTTACTCTTGTGCTACAAGTATAAAAGCTTTCATTGAGAAATTATTAGTTATCCAAGGTAAAATGAAAGCTGAAAGAATAAGCCGGTGAAAATTAAAGCAAAAGTATTCAATTAAAGATGCTCTGACGTTAATTTGCGAGGTCTGCTAGAAGTGGTGGGCGTGGACATGTTATCTAATGAATTATACACTTAAAAAAATTAATCACAGGACACGAATCTCTCGGCGAAATTCGAAAATGGAGGGTATACTTTAAGGAAATTACTTTTGGGTTGTTAAAATTAGAAAACAACTCTAGAAAGGAGCAGAAGATATGAAATATGATGTATCGTTTACCGGGTCTAGCCGGAAGAACGATCTATCGGCTTTTGGGACTTAAAGAGTTAACTTTCTCAGTATTTTGTGTAAATTTACAAAATTCTATTGTTATTTCAGGGGTAAATAAATTAAATTTGCTGAAACATTGTTTGTGTGGTTTCTTATGGTTATATATGTGGCAGTTTTACGTGATGTTACCAGCCCCATGATACTTAGTAGTTGCCTTGTACAAAATACCTGAAGTTCCAGTAGACATGTTATTTCTTTGTCTCTTTGAACTGCATGGTGTAGGCTAATAGCTGGGTCCTGAAATGAAACACACTAGTTCAGGAAAGAGATTGAAGAAGGTACTGGACAGTGGCATCATAGCATGGAAAGAATTCAACAACAGAATTGATAAGTTGTGGAGAGAGACTTACATCACTAGACATGGTACGGTACTTAAAATAACCTACAGCAAGTTGATGCATAGGGTGGGTGCTAATTTTTTTTTTTTTAGTGTCGGAGAACCAAAATAAGTTTCTGTGGACTTTCCTAGGACAAAGAAAAATCTCTGCCCTTAAGGTGCACTGTAACATTTTCCTTTCTTTGTGCTGCTTATGAAACATAGAAATGGGAGAAGATCGGCTACCACGACAAGCATGGGAAACAAAGAGCCAGGGATCCAGACCTCCAGGACGACCCAGAGTCCGCTGGGAGGACAACATTAGACAATCTTTGAAGGACCGAGGACTAGAATGGAACCAGGCCAGGAAGAAGACAGCTGATAGAATGATCTGGCGCTCTCTCTTCCAAACCTCTACACCTCACGGTAGAAGGGGAACGACTAAGTAAGTAAGTATGAAACATAGAGCTACCGGTAGCTGTTCCCCTTGCAGGAAGCCTGCATCAAGCATTCACATGGTTTCTGTGGCAGATTTACATGGTGAAGTTGCCAGCCACCTGCACAACCTTATTTTTGGCCCTGTATGACATGTCTCAGGATTCAGTGATCCTATTTTCTCTCTCTTCAGAGACCCAGGGAACAACGTGGGACACCGTCATACTTATCAGCAAGTTCAATATATTGAGTATTTTCTATATGAAAGGACATTACATGAAATGTGATAGTCATGTCAAGTGAACAATAGAAATCTATTAATACTGTGAGTGCAGCTGTCTACAAGGCCATTGTGGCAGTACTGGTATTCAGATTGTTCTTCCTAAATAGCTTAGATCCATATCAAAATGTGTATCAGCAACACCATGTTTTCAAGGTCCTTTCCACCTTATATTTTTATTGCCAAAAATGTGGGTTTATTTTTCTTTAGGGACTAAATAAGGCCAGTAGAATGTTTTTGTTCTTCATAGCACTGCATCATAACTAGTACACTTTTTGTAGTTGCCATAGACAAAGCCATGTTTTGCTGTGGTCTTCTGGTTTTTATACTTGACTAGTTACTTATGGATAAAAGAAGAGGATTATTGATCATGAGTTATGCAAAGCTCAGAAGGTGCATATACTGATGATGACTAATAGCGCATGCATCATTTTCCTTTCTGCTTCTTATGGAGCCACAAATGCAGCATTCACATACTCTTGTAGCAGTGGATTTTACATGGTGAGGTTGCCAGCCCGATGCATGCTGTAACTTTAAGTGAGTGCTCCAACAAATCTTCATCATGTCAAGAAAATAAATCGGCATTAAGTTCAGGATAAGATTTGCATAAAACTTTACACACACACACACTTAAGACGGATAATGTGAACTTTAATGTCTCATTCGCTAAGTGGATAGAGTGCTTTGCTCTTGTGAGGAATGGAGCTGGTCACATGACCATCTCGTAAAGCTGGATCTAGCATGGTGAAGTCTCTAACACTTCACTCTCTTATGATAGTTCCTACTATGGGACTACCTTTACTTATTAATGTGAACTTTCTCCCGTGCTTGATCTGAAATTGTCATGCTTTAACAATCAAGATGTCCGAACAGTGCAGCTAGGTAGCCCAACTAGTTACTGTACTAGTAGACAAGCGACTGCCAAGTACAAGGGCATTGACATAAGTCTTGGGCCTGACCATGAAGAACATGTCACAGAGAGCTGAAATTTTGTATAGTGTTTATTCCTTTTCAATATAGCCACTGTCTGAATTGACACACTTCTGCCATCTCTGCAAGACCTTGGGAGTAGAACACCCTATTTTTCAAACTAAACCAGTCAGCACATGCCAGTATAACCTCTTCATCGCTGTCAAAATGATTTCCTTTTAGCTGTTTTTTAAGATTTGGGAATAGAAAAAAGTCTGATGGAGCCAAATCTGTAGAATATGGTGGGTGTGGAAGAATTTCAATATTCAAATCGTTGGCTGCTAGCTGCACAAGCCGTGCTTTGTGAGAGGGCGCGTTGTCTTGAAGCAAAGGAAGATTTTGAGTGCGCGTTATCCCTCGTTTCCTGGTCACAACTTTTCTTAGTTTTCTGAGAAGATCTGCATAGTACTGTCCATTAACTGTGTTGCCATGAGGCAGATAATCTTTCAAAAGGACACCTTTGCCATCCCAAAAAACAGTCAGTATCGCTTTTCCTGCAGATTTCTGTGCCCTCGGCTTGACAGGTGTTGGGGAGCCCGGGGTTTTCCATTGTATGCTGGCAATTTTGGATTCGGGGTCATAATGGTGTACCCAAGTCTCATCTACTGTCACCATGGTCTCCAAAACATTTTTTGACTGACACTTTTTGAGCAACTGTTGACAACAATTTACCCTTGTTTGCTTCTGTTCACGTGTCAACAGTCGCGGAACCCAGCGTGCACACACTTTTCTCATGTTCAGTCTGTTGTGTAAAATTCTATAAACTGTTCTTTCATTTAGTTTTACTCTACTAGCTATCTCCACAATTGTCATTTTTCGATCCTGGTCAGTGATTTTCTTCACTTTTGTTGCATTTTCATCGTTGCACTCAGGCTGGTCTACCAGATCTTGGCAGATCAGCAACATTTGAGCGGCTGCACTTAAACTGTTGATACCAGTTTTTTTTACCGAAGTATATGAAGGACAAGAATCACGAAACACTGGTTCCATCTCCCTGTGTATTCCCCGAAACCTCAGAAATTTTATCACAGCTCTGGCCTCCTTCTTTTCTATTGTTTTGTCAAATCTTTGGAGCAGCAGATCCGGTCAATAGGGTACATTGCGCCGTGCACCGTAGCGGGAAAACCCATTGAATAAACAAACGCGTACTTTACACATTCAGTGCAAATATGACAAACTTTAAATGTGCCAAGTTTCATCTTCCTCCTGTGACTCCTTCATGGTCAGGCCCAAGACTTATGTCAATCCCCTTGTATTTATCTGTACGCGGCGTTTCGCTTCAAGTCAGATTTTTTTCTATTTAATAGTAATATGGTCGCAATGTTTGTCAGACATTTTTTGACAAAGGTCAATAAAGTTCATGTTAGGTTACGGCTGGCTGTTGGACATAGCTCCACACAGGGTTGGGACTAGGTTATGGCTAGCTGTAAGATAACTATGGGTGGCCACTCCGATAACATGACGGCCTCCCATCTATTTCAAAATTCTACCCTTCTGAAGTTTTTAGTCACACGTGCTTCTCGCCCCCAACTCCAAACAATTTAACTACGACCACTTGAACACAAATGTTGAAGAACGGGCATCTCATTTGTTGGTGTGGCCAGACTTAGTCCTGGAATCCCCAGGGAAAGAGAGGCAGAGGTAGACAAAAAAAAGGGGATGCGGGGAGAAGAGAACCGGAGACATGGAAAGAACTTGCTGATGGCACATGACAATATGACTTGGCAAGTATTTGTTGAAGGCTTGTGCTTCTTTGGGAGTTAAAAGAGTACCGATACAAACCAAGTGATGCATGGTTCATATTCAAAGCTTTACCATGGAAATACCATGTGTAAAGTCAGGTTCGATCAGTGGTGCATTGATGAACGCTAATTTCCCTTCAGCTATTTCCTACCAGCATGGAAAAGCAGCACATTTCCAGGAAAACAAAAGTTCAACTTATCAGCAGTCGCCCGTGTGTTACTGGGGCCAGCTAAAGAGGAGCAAAGAAGAGTAACTATCCTACCAGGCATGTCATATACGGCGACAAAGAAGGGTTACGCATTGGCTGGTTACTCCATCCTGTAAAAACTTTCGACACAAATATTTTAAAAAAAATTCGGAATCGACAAAGCAACGAAAGTAAATAATTCAACTCAGTCATAGATAATAGAGAAATGTCTTCCGTTAAACACTTTGCTGACCAATTTCGACTCTAGTCGAATTTCCGTTATAATCCCTTGCTGACCAAATGCGACTCTCGTCGAATTAGTAACACTACGAAAAAAAAACAGACAGCCGTATCGAAAGTTTTACGAAACAAGCCTCATCATGATATTGGATTATTTGCAGAATTCAAAGTTACCCGTAAATATAGAAGACGTGTTAAGAATAGACAGACCCAAGGAACTACATAAACTGTATTTAACAAGAACTAAAGTTTATATATATAGTAATTGTGAAGGTCTGATGATGTTCTTATAAAACATGACTTATAACGTCTGAAAGTAAATTAAATATTTAAATAAACACCCCTCCCCTTGTTTTTTGTTTTGTTTCATCTTTGTTTTTTTTTTTACATTCACGCAAATTTGGTAATTTTGATTTGCCCTATTTACAGTGATTGGACAATAGATCTAGATGTGATGGCACTTTTACGTAATGGCAATTATTCATATTATTTGGAATTGAAAGCAATATATATTCTAATTATAACCCATCAGAGGTTGAACGGGGTATTTCTCATCATCAAAATGAATATTTAAAAAAAAATAGGTTCATGAAATGGATATCCGCGACATAATGCAGGAAGGCTTGTCATGAATGTTTTTAAGGCCTATGCTCCTTGGAAAGCTGAGGGGAATGCGTGAGTGAATATCCAACAGTGATTTAAAAAAAATAAAATTTGCCTGGGCGCACGTCCAAATATAAAAGACTATGGTCTGGTTTAAAGTTATATTTTGTTGGCCAGTCTGATGTACCGTACCAGTAAATCGTTCTTAATCTATGGTTTGGAAAATTACAAGCCCCCAAAGATGAGATGCCAATGCATCATTCCCCATTAAAAATCATATATCAGATACATCGAAGGTCGGCTGTAATGAATCTCCGTCTTCTGTCACTCTGATAGACTGTTTCGCGTCTATCTCTTGATGTTATTTTCTCATATGTAGCCTCTGTCGTCCTCTTGCAATGGTTGCTTTTAATTCTTCCTTCTATTTTAGTCATCCGCAAGGTGTTATGCCTTTTTATGTGGCCAAAATAATGTATCTACCTTTTCAATCTCCTTCATTAATTTCCTTATCGTGCCTAGCTTTTCTATGACTCTTTGTTTTCTTCTCTCTCGGGGGGAGCCGCGGTAGCAGTGTTTAGTGCACTGGCTTCCTAGCTCAGTGGTCTATGGTCCGATCCCCAGATGAGGTGGAATTTTTTTAGGCCGCAAACTGCTCCTGGGTCGACCCAGCCCCAATTGGGTACCAGAGCAACTCTGGGAAGGTTAAGGCGGCCGGCGTAATGCTGACCACATCACCCCTAGTGTGCCGATGGTCAAGAAAATATGGGCCTAACACCATGTTCCCAATATGCCTCAATGGGCGTGTAACGGGATCATTTTTTTACCTTTTCTTTGTTTTCTTCTCTCTCTGTGAGATGTGCTCCATTCTTCTATAGATCCACATAAAAACACGTTCCTTTTCCCCCATTGCGTGTGCACTGTCCATGTTTCTACACCATACAATATTGAAGAGTATATTTATATGTATTCACACACATATATAGCATTTGATAGTTCTCAGTTTGAATTTGTAAGTTAATTGTTTAGATGTTAGCATTTGTCGTTCCTATTCTCTTATTGATTTCTGTTTCTCATCTGCTATTATATGAGAAACTTGACTTGTTGCAGGGTTTTCTCGTTTACTCTTATTTAAATAAATATTTTGGGACCGAAGACGCAGCAAAAGAGATGAATGCAGTCAGCGACACATAGCTTGACTGCTTCCGTGAGGGTCAGAGCTGATCATGACCCTACTCCACCTCCAAGTGGTGGTCCTGGAAACAGGCTGCAGCCTGGCCGAGAGAGTAGGGATCGAAGAGGGAAGGCAAACCCGGTCCCAAAAATGTCATGCTGAAAACGGATGTGTCGGGCCGAAAGGCGCAAATATTGCAGCTTCGCTGTAAACGGCGACACAACGTAACCAACGTCCTTTTCAGGACGAACGCAGTAGAAGAAATAAATAAATATTGTTGAAAACTTAAAGCTACAAGAGATGAGATGCCAATGCCTCGTCCTTCATATTATTATTAGATAGCCAAATGTAATAACAAAGACATGCTCGGACCAGTGGCGTGCTGGGGGGGGGGGGGGGGGGGCGGGGGGGTTGTGTGCCATCGGACACTTATGATAGTACTTACTGTTAATAATGTATTTTATGGGGGAGAGGGGTGCCGAAGGTAGGATCCTCCCCAGGTACCATAAAGGTTTAAGTACGCCTCTGACGCGGATGAGAACCAAGCAACAGTCAGTACAAATGTAATCGAAAGAGCTACGGCATACCCTAAGGAAGCAACCAGACATGCTCTTTATTGAACCCACAGACTCTGTGACAGAGGGATTTAAGCGTTAGGGGGAGAGGAGGTTAAAAGAACCTCTAAAACTAAACGTTAGTGGAAAGATGCCAAAGCAATCACAAGTCATGGGCAGAGCTGAAGGTAACATCCACAGTTAGCAAGGGATGGCCAAAACGGGGGTTGTGTAATGTGTTTGTTTAGTTTTTAACTGTCATTTGTTCACTTAATGCAGGGGGTTCTTATCCTTTAGGGCGCGCCAGCCCGGTGTGTAAGGGGGAGGGGGGTTTACTCAGCTAGAAATCTGGTAACACTCCATTGCATCACTTGCGCCTAATATTGGCACAGACTCTCCCTCTAATTTCTATCCTAAATCTCCGAAGGTAGCAATGGCCATCTCATCAAAGTGATTTATTTTTTTTTAATTTTGTATACGATGAACTGAATAGGAATAGAATCTCTGTAGTAACATCTTATTCTTAATTATGTCTAGACGAGCGAACAGATCAGAACAGGATACAACCGACTCCGCAGCCACATGTATACAAAATTCAAGATTGGCAATTCAGCCATGTGGACGGACACCCCAGACTGCAGAGCACATACTTGAAGACTCCCCCGAATATGATATATTGAGGCAAACCCACTGGAAGCAAAACTATACGGACCTCTGAACTACAAAAGACAGTGAAGTTTATACAAGAAACAACATTGCAGATATAGACAATATAGTTCAAGCGAACGAAAGAAGAAGTCTAGACGAGCAAGCAACCCGCTAAAAGATGTTTAAGGAGAATTCACTTCTTCCGTTGACAATATTTATTAAAGCATCTGCAGGCATACTTGCCTCGAGATGAAATTATGTTGTGCTCTCCTTCTACTGCATGTCCTGGTGTTAGCACTCTTTCTGCAGAGGCCATTTCATTTCTCTCCATTCGACTTTGCCTTCATTGGATCCACACACAAAACAATTTCAAACACACCCTTTATTACACAGTCTCCGGATAATTACGATGATGATTCTTGGGCGACTAAAAAGGCTGAAGTATCAAAAATTATTTCTACGGAATGTAGCATATGTCACACACACCCCCCTTTTCTTCTTTATTTCATTGAGCCTTTTAAACTATTATTAATTGTGATCATTTCTTGCCTACAGTAATGTATATTTTATTGTACAAATCCGTTTGGCTACATTTTTTAATGAATTCTAATTCATTCTCCACTGTTGTGTATAAATTAAATGTGAGGTATATACATGTTCATGCGTTCCGGCGCATATTTGGCGAGGAAGTCTGTGTAATATGTAATAATAATAGCCCCTTCAGTCATAACTGACTATGGGAATACGCCCCTGAGGTGACAGCCCTCAGCTGCTTATTTTCCTGTTGTTCCTTTCGACGTTTTCTGCTCGCTGTGAGAGCTTCTTTTCGCCCAATCTGAGGTGGCGCCGTATAGAGCATCGCCACTTGGTGCGATCGGCAGCTTCATCCTCCCAGGTTGTCGGTTTTATGTCCAGTGCCCTCATGTCTCTCTCGCACACATCTTTGAACCTCAGCTGCGGTCGCCAAACTGTTCTTTTGCCATCTGCCAGTTGTCCGTAAAAGATATCTCGGGATGCGACCATCTTCCATGCGCCGGACATGGCCAAGCCAGCGCGTAATATGTAGGGAAACAATTTAGAAATGTTGTCGCAAAGCTGGTGTGGAATGTGGACTTTTTTTTTTAATGGTACCAGTACGCGTGCAATAATTTTCACTGTTCGTTTCAGGACGTTTCACTTAATATATGGCGGTGTCCATGAGAATGGATTCTAGGGTGTCTGTGGACATAATCTAAAATTAAAAGATGCTTAAGAATAACACACCAGTTTTCCTGAGCATGGACCAAATATCAAATCAAATCTACATGTGTAATTATAAAGTCTCTTTTGATTCGCAGTCGCTATATCCTGCCGCCACTTATCAATTCACGTCTGCTTAGACTGATAAACAGCACAAGTAGTCACTTTCATCACATGTAAGTGGTCTCGCACAGTGGGTTAGAGAGAGAGAGGTGGAGTTTAAAGCTATCACAGGGACTGAGAGGTACTTCTTATGAAGTCTTTGCTAAAATGAACAGGGAAGACCAAGACAATTATGACATGTTAAAGCGGGCTTTGTTATTAAGGTACGAGAAGAATGGTGAATTTTATCGTAAGAAATTTAGAAATGCCAAACTGTTGTCTGGGGAGACATACCACCAATTCTCTGCTAGACTGGAAACCTATTTGGAGAAATGGACTGCTCTGGGGAAGACCCAAGATCTTAAAGAAATGATCATGATTGAGCAATTGAGAGAGTCCATGGCTCCAGACATGAGAAAATTTCTCATGGAACAAGGTGCAGAGAAGTTGGGAGAGGTTTTAAATGTCGCTGAGAGGTATCAGGCAGCCCAGGCAGAGGTAAGTGGTGCTAAAAAGAAGCACATAGATAATTTTAAAGCTCCACGGCAATTTAATAAATTTGATAATAGAGAGCAGGGAAATAAAAGTAGGACAAACTTTGAGCGGCCAAGAAATGACTATCGCGACAGAAACTCACAGTTCAATGACCAAAAGTTCAATGAAAGAAAACCGTTGAACCAAGGAAAAAGATGGTGTAAATGGTGCAAGAAGGATAACCATAACACCGAATTTTGTAGAAGGAAACCTTCAAACATTGCTGCAATGAAGTCGGGGACGCAAAGATTAAAGGTTAATCCTAATGGACAACAGGAACCTTATCACCCCCCAGTTTGTGAGGATGTTATTTGTAATGGGGTCACCATAAGGTGCCTTTATGATACAGGTTTGGATTATGATTCAGTTGTGAAGTCTAGCCTAGTGGACCCAAGTCAGTATACCACAGAAACAGTGGAAATACAAGGGGCGACCAAGGACATACCACTCATGACACTTCCCATCGCAAGGATAACGGTGAAAACTCGTTATGTGGAAGGAGAAATCAGAGCAGCAGTCATAGATGAACCAATCTACCCTCTGATATTGGGGTGTAGATACGTCTTCTTGGGGAATCCCGAGAAACCTGTGATCATGGCGACAGTGCAGACCAGGTCACAGAAGAAGGAGGAAGAAGGTGAACCTATAAATGCTCATCCAGAGGAGATGAGAAAGGCGCAGGATGAGGATAGGACACTCAAGCCATGTTTTAAAAAATTGCCCAAATGCCACACACCTCCGAGCAAGGGGGAATATTTCATGAAGAACAAACTATTATATAGGAAGACAGGAACTAGATCCACTGGTCACGGACAGTTAGTTCTTCCCAAGATATATAGGGCAAACTTAATAAGGAGCTTACATGTTGGAAAAGATGGTGACCATGAGAAAGTCGGTACCATCTGCCAAAAGATTGCTCGAAAATACTATTGGCCCGACGTAAATGTCGATGTTGAAAACTTTGTAGAAGCATGTGGCGTATTTCATGAGGGAACACCCCCAAAGGGAAAATATGTGCAGGACCTAGAAACGCCACGGGGCAACTTTAGGCCTGAAAGGAAAACTAATTATACTCGGGTAGACAAAGTGGAATGGGAGCCCCCTTTTCACACCCAGTCTTCACTTGAATGGATTAACATGGCCACTATGCGAAGAGTACAAAGAAGAAATTTTACCCAGGATAAGATGACAATCCCTCGGTCAGACTTATATAAACTGGAAGAACAGACCAGAGAGCGAAGATCTCTCATAAGCAATCTAAAGTGGGGAGACAAACCCCAGAAAAAAATTGGTAGTGGTCGATTTGTGAGTGATGATTCTAGGAAGAAAAGTCCTCATTATAAAGCTTCTAAGGGACGGGACCCGATGGGTTCCATGAAAAATAAGTATGATAAATTAAAGATCCAGATGTAGCTTTATTAAGGACCTGGACGGATGAGAAGGCGGAAGAACCTGTTACCTCATCATATCAATACGTGAACGAACTGACCACTCGTTTGAAAGCTGGATGGAAACTGGCAAATGATAATTTGAAACAAGCCAGGAAGAAACATGCAGCATATTTTAATAGGAAGGCAAAGGACCGAGAACTAGCTGTGGGAGAGAAGGTGCTTCTTCTACTACCCGGTAGCCAGAATAAATTACAAATTGGTTGGCAAGGTCCATATACGGTTCTAGAGAAGGTGTCTAGAACAAACTATAAAATTGACAAAAAGGGGAAGGAGAAAGTTTATCATGTAAACTTATTAAAGAAGTATCTGGACAGACCACTCCAGGAAAGCACCCCCTTATTGACCTTGGCTATTGCAACCCAGATGCAAAAGGAACCACTCACCTCACATGAATACCCATTACATCCTTGTGAAACAGCAGCACAGGTAAAAGTCAGTAAGCACCTGACTAAAAAACCAGAGGGAGAGAGTTCAACAGGTTCTGGAGGAACATACAGATGTACTAACAGATAAACCAGGCCATACAAATTTGCTACAGTATGACATGAAACTGGTAGACTCAAACCCAATCTGTATGAGAGCCTATTCTATTCCGTTTGCGAAGGAGAAGGCATTGAAGGAAGAAATAGATTATTTGCTGAAGGAGGGGATTATTTCGCACAGTGAATCATCTTTTAGTTCTAGTGTCGTTTTGTTGAGAAAACCGTCTGGGGAACACAGACTGTGCATAGATTACAGGAAACTGAATGCTGTCACAGAAGGACAAGTGGATCCATTACCAGACACAAAACAGTTATTTGCCAGACTGAACAAGGCAAAATACTTTTCAAAGGTGGATCTTAGTAAAGGCTATTACCAGATCCCAGTGAAGCCTGAAGTGAGACCTTATTTGGCTTTTAGCACTTCGGATGGACATTATGAATTCAATATGCTACCATTCGGACTGAAAAATGCTCCGAGTGTATTTTCAAGGATGATGCGCAAATTGTTGGATCCCCTGAATAACCCATGTATCACGAATTTCATGGATGATATTCTCGTCGCCACAGAGACATTTGAAGAACACATTGAAGCTCTAGAAATGTTATTTAATAGACTTCGGGAGGCGAACTTAACTGCTAGGCCAACAAAATGTTGTATTGGATGCAAAGAGTTGGAATTCTTGGGACACACTGTATATCAGGGTAACATGACCCCTGACCCCAAGAACTTGGAAAAAATGCAGAGAGCACCTAGACCACAAACAAAAAAGGACGTGCGATCATTCGTGTCGTTATGCGGATTTTATCAGAAATACATCAAAAATTTTAACGCTATTTGTGCTCCTCTGACTGATCTGACTCGCAAGGGACTTCCAGATAAAATTATTTGGACTGCACAATGTGAACTAGCGTTCCAAGAGTTAAAGGAAAAACTCACTAGCAGGCCTATTCTCAAACTGCCTGATTTGACACAGGACTTTGTCTTAAGAACCGATGCAAGTAATGTAGGACTCGGAGGGGCTTTGTTGCAAAGATCATCTTCACCTGATGGGGAACTGAAACCAGTCGCTTATGCAAGCCGCAAATTGAATAAGGCGGAACAAGGATACTCCACAAGCGAAAAAGAATGTTTAGCGTTAATCTGGGCAATAAAGAAGTTTCAAATATATCTGTATGGTAGGACTTTTGTGGTGGAGACGGATCATCAGCCTCTCGTATTCTTATCTCAGGCTAAGCATGAAAACGCAAGATTGCTGAGGTGGTCTTTATTACTTCAACCTTATCAGTTTAGTATCCAATATATCCCAGGCAAATTGAATGTCGGTGCAGATTTCCTCAGTCGGCACCCCTGTGATCAAAATTAGAGTAATGGCAGACGTGAGGAGAGATTTTATCTATGTGTATCACTGGTTTTAGAACTTGCCGTAGGCATGTTTTCAAGTGGGGAGATGTGTCATAAAATTAACAAGTGATACAACGTAAAAATATCTCCAAAGGATAAAATGTAAGGATAAAAACATAATGCGTAAGCTGCTGATAGTACATGATCGCCCTGACCGCGGGTCATCACCCTCCATAAAAATTGACTTGTTAGACGGGAAATCAAAACGGTTACCATTTGGAGGGATGAGAACGGCGGATCAAAAGGGAAAAAAAAATATGATTGGAAAAAATTGCGTGAGACTAGCAAGGCTAAGGAGACGCACTTGGGGGAGGGGGGGGGGGGGGGAAGGGGGGAAAAAAGTCACGTTCCCCAAGTTGACATAAAGTAAGGAACTCGACAGAAGGGACCCTGGATATGATACGCCACAGTCATTTATTGGACGCTTTTGCGATACCAAGCCTTTGATTTGAATTCAGCGGCTAAACGCAGATGCTTGAAATATTACAAAATTTAAAAAGTAACTTTTCTTAATATTAATGTTAGGAATATAAAAATTAGCTGGCCGTATGGCCCATTCTGAGCCGTGAAATAATATGTTTTTAATTTTACAGACGGATAGATAATAATGAAAATAATGACAAAAGACAGGGTTGTTCACAACAGCGAAAGACTGCATTGAATCAAAAGTGTCGCTATTTGCACAAAAATCGCGACCTTGAGACGCAGGTGTTCAAATCTACTTAGCATGGAAGAGAAGGGATATTGGTGGAAGCTGTGTCTAAAAATAACTTTTAACGACAAAATTTTGGAGGGGAGAGAAAGGTTGGTTCAAAAATCAAGTACGTTTTTGTGAAAACGCAAGTAGAGACGGACAGACTAACAGATAAAAATCCATACTTGACTGAAGCATGACTGAAATGACTTTAGTGTAGGAAATTTGAATTTAAAAAAAACCAAGGCATTGATTGGCCACAGACAATCATATTATCCGCGCTCAGACGAGCTTTTTTGCCATTCCTCAATAGTTGTCCAGTGATAGACACAGTAAATTTCAAGTGTGGTGATTTCCAAATGAAATAAATTGAAATAAGTTCAGGGACGCCATACTATAGCCAGCAGCTCAGCTGAGTTTTGCTAGCCTTTCTGTGTTCTTTATTCATAATCTGAGCTGTGAGTTCGATCTTGACACTAAGGTGGTGTCAAATGCTGATTAATAATTGAAGTGAGGACCCGTGCAGGGTACATTTCGACAGAACATCTGTGTATTGCTCAAGCACGGAGAGGTGGGGCCATCATATTCCAGCACCAGAACAAATCTGGCAAAGTTAAGTAGGCTAGCTGGCCTGCTGAACTTACACCAACTTCATAAAACTAGCACCCAAGAGAATTTACTACTGAAGCATCCCATTTCCTTCCATCATTAATGGACAATGCTGTGTAGGCATAAACAGGGAGGGATGAAGCCACCCCAACAGCACATCCATTCATAGTTTTCCCAGAAAATTAACATTACGAACAGTAATACTATAATTAATCTTGAAGATTGCATATGTAAACATCTTTCATTTAACATGCCATTTATTCATGCCATTCATTCATAAATTTCAAAATCTTTGCATAAGTTCTGGCCAAAATAAAAACTTGGTTCAGAACAAATAAATTTAAAAAAAGATTTTCTATTCTAAATTTGACCAGCTGAATTTAGTTCATTGTGTTATAAATTTTATTGATAGTATTAGACTTAATTAATATCTGTGGGTGTGTGTATATGTCCATACAACACATTGCATTCAGTACCCTAGATTTTAACGTAGCCACATTATTAGTAAAAAAAGATATGTGTGAGGTCATAAAGTGGTAGCACGAAAGGGCCTTCTGTATATTCACAGTTACAATTATCTCAGGAGCCTTCACAGCTGACCTCACGCATCACACTAGGTGATAACACCACCATACAATACCATCAAAATCCACTACACCCAGGCTGTTGGGAGATTCCTCACACACGCTGCATACGTCGGGTGATTTTAGTCTATTACTATTAGTACTTCAGCCATGTAGTTCCGTCTACGTTCTTTTCTTCTTAGCTTTAAAGGTATTATTCCTCAGGTGCTTCAAGAGATGTTGATTTTGAGGCTCCTGCAATTGTACTTTGTGCCTGATGTTGTATTCTGTCCACTTTCTTGTTGCTAGGAGCTACGGAGCTATATACTATTTCCCCCTGACAAATGACCTGTAGAACACAAGCAGTGCTTTAATACCTGCAGGGTCGGATTAAGAACTCCGGAGGCCATAGGCTATGTATTAAGATGTTTTAGGGCCCCTCTCCAATCTTCTAAAAGGTAAAAATAGAAAAAAAAATGATTTCAGATAAATTTTTTATTGTTATATAATATTGTGTTTAAAAAAAAAGTGTTTGTTATAGCCCCTAGATTTAGTTAGACTAAATGTAGTGGGACCCCTGCAAAGAAAATATAATTTTTAAAAAAGGAACAAAACGGGGGTGGAAGTAACTAATAAACCAACGGTTGTACAGATATTATTCACGGCTGTTTGCGAGCGATCTTTTAGTTATTTCCCCTTTTTCCCCCGACCGCGCTATTTATAGCCCACTTGACATAGGTCACGTGGTCAGCTTCCTAATGGGAAAAACATGTGGCGATGTTTACTTTTGATAGGGCTTAATTAATGCTTTTAGGCTACTTTTTTATTATAAATACCGGCTTTAATTTTGCGTAAAGCTAGACTAGAAATGTTAGAGTAAATTTTAGAACAAGAACAAACATTTTATCACAATTAGAACAGAAGATATAATAGTCTGAAATAGTGTAAAATTTACGTTTTTTTTTATATTTTGTTATGGTTTGTTTATAATGCAATTTTCACTAAATCGGTCACAATCAACATGCATAACGAATTACATAAATCAAAAGTAGAAAACCTGCAGAAAATGGATATCAAAGATTTGTTTTGGTTTCATGCGTCAAACATTAATTATTGAAAGTTTAAATTGCAAGTCCACATTTATTACCTTAAAATAACACACCCAATTGTCCCCAAAACATGTTTGAATTGCTTTTATGCTACTTTATTATTATAAATACTGGCTTTAATTTTGCGTAAAGCTAGACTAGAAATGTTAGAGTAAATTTTAGAACAAGAACAAACATTTTATCACAATTAGAACAGAAGATATAATAGTCTGAAATAGTGTAAAATTTACGTTTTTTTTTTTTTTTACATTTTGTTATGGTTTGTTTCTAATTCAATTTACACTAAAACGGTCACAATCAACATGCATAACAAATTACAGAAATCAAAAGTAGAAAACCTGCAGAAAATGGATATCAAAGTTTTGTTTTGGTTTCATGCGTCAAACATTAATTATTGAAAGTTTAAATTGCAAGTCCACATTTATTACCTTAAAATAACACACCCAATTGTCCCCAAAACATGTTTGAATTGCTTTTATGCTACTTTATTATTATAAATACCGGCTTTAATTTTGCGTAAAGCTAGACTAGAAATGTTAGAGTAAATTTTAGAACAAGAACAAACATTTTATCACAATTAGAACAGAAGATATAATAGTCTGAAATAGTGTAAAATTTACGTTTTTTTTTTACATTTTGTTATGGTTTGTTTCTAATTCAATTTACACTAAAACGGTCACAATCAACATGCATAACAAATTACAGAAATCAAAAGTAGAAAACCTGCAGAAAATGGATATCAAAGTTTTGTTTTGGTTTCATGCGTCAAACATTAATTATTGAAAGTTTAAATTGCAAGTCCACATTTATTACCTTAAAATAACACACCCAATTGTCCCCAAAAACATGTTTGAATTGCTTTTATGCTACTTTATTATTATAAATACCGGCTTTAATTTTGCGTAAAGCTAGACTAGAAATGTTAGAGTAAATTTTAGAACAAGAACAAACATTTTATCACAATTAGAACAGAAGATATAATAGTCTGAAATAGTGTAAAATTTACGGTTTTTTTTTTACATTTTGTTATGGTTTGTTTCTAATTCAATTTACACTAAAACGGTCACAATCAACGTGCATAACAAATTACAGAAATCAAAAGTAGAAAACCTGCAGAAAATGGATATCAAAGTTTTGTTTTGGTTTCATGCGTCAAACATTAATTATTGAAAGTTTAAATTGCATGTCCACATTTATAACCTTAAAATAACACACCCAATTGTCCCCAGAACATGAGAGCTAACAATTATCTCAATCATACATCATGAGTTCTGATCCAGTCTGCGCAATGTTTTTCTAATATGTGCTGTTTATGAATTGTCTTATAGGGAATAGCTTTCTGAACAAAGACATATAAGTCTCTATCGATGCTGTTATTGATTCTTTACTAATTGGTTTACTGTGTGATATTTTGTTGTGTACTTTCTCAAATGCTTCTTTCAGTGAGTTGAATTGTTCTTGGGCAATAAAAGCTATGTTAGTTATATCTTGTTTGTCTGTAATTTTCAGTGTTTGTGTAATGATTGCTCTTGTAAGATCTTTATAAACTTTTTGTGTGAGATATCTGTGGCAGTGATTCCCTATAAATGCTCTGCTATTATAAGCCTGTTGTATGATTTTGTGTTTGGCTAGTACCTTGTCCATGTGTGAGCAAACTGGACCAGACCTAGTACACAGATCTTGAAAGTGAAGTTTGGCCAGCGCATCTTGTGCATTTTCAAGTCTAACTTTAAAATTATCTGTCTCCTCCTTATCCTCACAAAGTTCAATACCTACCTGAAAAATTCAATTTTAGCTCCTAATTCTTCTGCCTATTTCCAGTTCCTACTAAATCTCTTCAAGTTCTTAAAAGTACTAATGTTTGCATGTATCTCTTGCGAATTCTCAAATATCTTTGCGTCTATTGTATCAGCTACCTGTTCTAGAAGTCTGTGGTGTTTCAAAAAACAATGCCTAATAAAATATGAAGGTAAGGAGGAGCTACATTTTCAATTTCAATCTCTAACATTGGTTTGTGTAAACAATTATGGTAATGTGCCACTTGCCTTTTATTCCCTTTCCCATATTTCATATATCTATTGTAATCTCTTATCAACATGGCCAAACTTCTTGGTTTGCAAGTTGTATGCTCTCTGGATGTCTTTGATGAAAATGTTTGGTTTGTCTGGAGCTCAAGGAATATACCCATGTCTGTGGTGTCTCCAGCAAAACAAGGAAATAATCCCCGAATAAGAAAACAACAACTTGTTTACCATCCCACTCTAAATATTTTAGTGACTCTATCTGAGCTTTCATGCCATTCATAAATATTTCTAAATTATCATATGTATCTCTGACTCTAGCCATTGATAAAAGGATGGTATTAGATTTAGAATTTGGTTTCTCTAAATTTACTACCTGCATTGTAACTTTGAATGAAAGAAGATATACAAACAGTTACTTAGAATTCGCTGGCAGCCGTCGTGTGCACAGGATTGTCTACCAAAGAACACCAATGGAACAGTCCTTATCTCACACACAATTAAAAAAAAAAATTCATATTATAAATAGAAGATTAACAAGACTTGAAAGATAGATCAAATTATGTGGAAGTAATCTATCTATAGCTTTACATGTTTTCTGACGCTTATATACGTAGCTAAATATCATTATAAATGAATGAAAATGCAAAAACAGATGGTGCTTTACAAAAAGTTATTTTTTTACTACCTTATTTAAGATTTGTGGGTATCAGGAATGCGTTTAAAGGGATTTAAATGCTATAAAATCTGGTGACAATATGCTTGTTTTTGTAATGCCACACTCACAAAACTGACTACCACACATTCTCAAGATATGAAACCAAAAAAAAAAAGTATGTGGAAATAATCTTTAGCTTCCCTTCGAGAAGTCTTTATAATTATAAACTCAAACGAATGGGCCGATTTTTAGATATTAAATTAATAAAAAGATTACTTATTTTATGAATTTCCTTAAATGATGACGCTGTTTTCAAAAGTCTGTAACTCCGTCAAAACTAATTTCAAACAAATAAAAATGCAATCAAAAATAGAACACAGAACAAAGTTATAGTACACAAAAGAATTTTAGCGCTGTGTTTATCCAGAACGAGTGTGTAATGATTTATATTTTACTGATTTTACTCACACATCAGCTGATTTTCCCCGCCAAAAACTAAAATAGTCTTTTACGGTGCACACAAAATTTTATACCCGGTGTCAGAATTCCTGTCACCGAAACTAAAAGAGCGCTCTGGTATAGGGCACAAACAGCCGTGATAGGGCACAAACAGCCGTGTATTACCCTTCACGCGCGAGCGTATGACAGGAAACTCTATACAGAGCCATACAACAGGAGGCAATCTGATCATCAGAAGTATCCCCCCGTTGATCAAGTGTTTAGGCCCCTTATTCTCCTTTACACTCTAATATGGGGGGAGGGCACTTGGGTCATGACTCCAAGTGTCAGCCTCCAGGTTGTCTTGTGCAGAGAATTTAACCCACTCCACCTTAGTTGCAGCTTTAAACTTCACTCCTGTTTTTCTGCCAGCTGGAGGCAATTGTGAAAGGAACCCTTATGTTGAAAATAAATTACTGTCCTAAATTCCATAGCCCGATGTGGTTGTTCCACAGCCAGGAACAGCCATTGCCGTAGAGCTCTGTGCGTTATGACTCCATTTCTTTTTCGCGGGGGCTCCTGTAGCATGGGGCCCTAGACCCGTGTCTAGTGGGCCAAATGAATAATCCGGCACTGAATACCTGCTCCCCATACATCACCTTTTAACAATCTCATCCAAGTTTGTAAGTCCTCTGCAACTCTTAACCTGTCTGTATGTTTTTTCCAGATTCATTGTTCGTCTAGCGTCATGCTTAAATATTGGGTTGATCCTACTGTTTTTTATTTTCTGTTCTTTGATCTTTTTTCCAGATGTCTTATTATTTTTTTTTTTTTTTACTCACAAATATAACAGCGGATACCATTAGATAGAGATAGTGACAAAGAGGCGTAGTTTTACAGAAGAGTGTTAAAAATACCATGCACAGCTAAAAATAGAAATGAGGATGGCCTGAACGAGCCAAATGCACGAAGGACGCTTTTGTTCCTCAAGTTAGAAGGAACCCCCAGTCTACTTTCTTTTGGCATGTTGTGAGGAGACGAACGCTGAAACATATCGCGACAACAGGAAAGGTTAAAGGAAAGAGAGAGAGAGGGGGCGACAAAGAGAAAAGATACTGAACAGTTTGACTTCATAGCATGGAAAGAAGTCCACAGCATCCTGTATATTCTTCTTCTTCTTCGTTCGTCCTGAAAAGGACGGTGGTTGCGTTGTGTCTGTTTACGCCTAAGCTGTGATATCTGCACCTTTCGGTCGACACATCCGACTTCTGCACGGCATTTTTTAGGACCGGGTTTGCCTTCCCATTTCGATCCATACTCGCTCAGCCAGACTGCACAGCTGCAGACTGTTTCCAGGACCACCACGTGGAGGTGGAGTGCGGTCTTGACCAGCTCTGGTTCGCTGGTCCTGACGCAGGCAGTCAAGCTATGAGTCGCTGACTGCGGTCTCTATTGCTGCGTCTTGAGGTCCCATCCTGTATATAATATCCCAGCTTGTTTTGTCAGTGCGTAACGCTAAGGGATGCAACTTTGGTTGACAGACATTAATTGTATTGTTTCCCTTATATCTACTCTCCCGAAAATAGTAACACTTACCAAAGAAGAATGATGACGGTGTGCACAAAAATATATTTATAGAATGTGTCTGTTAGTGTAGAAATTCGTTACAGTCTGTTCTGTTAGTGTTTTCTGTTATAGTCCGTTCGGAAATTCGTGCCCACAGAAAGTGTTAATTTTCTCCAAAACTGTTTGTTGTATGGACATGAATTTTTGCATGCAGTCTTAGATTTTCCATGCAGTTATTAATATATTTTTTGCCCTTACAAAACTAATGTCATGTTCGAATTTTCTTCTTTACGTTATATAAAAAAACTCTTACCGTTGTCTGGGTTAATTTTTCTTAGTTTTACAGGAAATTTACAAGATCCGTTCAAAAATATTTTATTTTGTTTGAATTAGCGTAGTGACTACATGTCCGCACGAGTGCGCACCTATTGTACACAGCCGCGAGTAACTAATTCCAAAAAAATATATATATATATTTTTGAACGGATCTTGTAACTTTTCTGTAAAACTACTAAAAATTAACCCAGACAACAGTAAGAGTTTTTTATATAACGTAAAGAAGAAAATTCGAACATGACATGAGTTTTGTAAGGGCAAAAAATATATTAATAACTGCATGGAAAATCTAAGACTGCATGCAAAAATTCATGTCCATACAACAAACAGTTTTGGAGAAAATTGACGCTTTCTGTGGGCACGAATTTCCGAACGGACTATAGTTGATAAATAGTACTGGCGTGAGGAACACGTGAGGAGACGTGATCACCTACGCCACTAGGCATGGTACTTGAATAAGAAGAAGTGACAAGGAAGTAGAAACCAGTACACAGTACACTCAACGTGATAGTCTAAATGTAGTTGGCATCAAGATAAACGAAGAGCTCCTGAGAGAAGATAAACAACCCACCTATCTCGGAGTTACATTCGATGATAGGCTGACATGGAAGCAGCACATCAACAAAGCAGCAACAAAGGCCAGGAGGAAGTTAGCCATCCTGAGAAAACTAAGTGGAACCACATGGGGAGCCAGCGGGAAAATACTTAGTAAAGTTTACCAGGAGGGCATACGACCACACCTGGAATATGGGTCAGCTGCGTGGTGCCCAGCATCAAACACCACATTACAAGAGCTAGATAAGGTGCAAAACCAGGCGCTTAGGGTCATCACGGGGGCAATGAAATCAACGCCTATAGTGAAGATGGAGAAAATGGGGAGGATACAAGCACTGAGAGAACGCAGAGACACGAAAGTGCTAACACAGGCAGAAAAGTTCCTCTGTATGCCGAGTCATCCAATGAAGGACAGATTCCAAAACCTAGCAATGGGGCGACTGAAAAGAAGCAGCTTTATCCACCAGGCCAAACGATTACGTAGACAAACCTCAGACCTGCCTGAAGTTAACAGCCCCCTAAAGTCTGTGCCAGAACAAACCCCTTGGAGAGAGGAGCATGAGCTACCAGTACACATCCACACAAAAGTGAAAGGAATATTAGACAGGGATGAACAGAACAGCGTGCAACGTAGGACAGTCACTCTCAGTTTCCTGGATGATGAATACCCACAGGACCTCTGGGTCCGAGTATACACGGATGGGTCAGCACAGAATGCAGTAAAGAATGGAGGAGCAGGAGTGTACATAGAATACCCAAACAACACTAGGGATACTGTCAGAGTACCAACGGGGAAATTCTGTAACAACTATGATGCAGAAGTCCAGGCAATCAAGGTGGCAACTGAGAAACTATTGAACACCAATCTCGGTCCACAGCCTGTAGTATTCCTGACAGATGCAAGATCAGCCCTCCAAGCACTTCAGTCCAGAAAATTGCCAGGCATACAAGCCCTACTTTCTGAACTGTGCAACCAGCGCAGGGTCACCATGCAGTGGATACCGTCTCATTGTGGAATACCAGGAAACGAGAGAGCAGATGGACTGGCTAAAGAAGGTGCTGCTGGCGAGCAACCGGATGTACCAGTAACGTACCATCAGAAGAAAAAGATGATCAAATCTATCAGAAAGCCACCAACACCAACGCAGGATGACTACCAAGCTATGAGCAGATCAGAACAAATAGTCATTCTGCACAATCTGCCTTGTGAAGTTACTCAGTAAATCGCTCCCGCACCACTGTTTTTAGTCTTCGTTTTCTGCCTTGCTGTACTGCACGTCTCTAGTGTGATCTCATTCTTCTAAACTACGGACAGTCTGTCACTGTGTGCATTAGGATAACAATCTGTAAAAAACCTGGCAGCAATGTATATGTAGTGACCAGCTCCGTATAGTTCACGGAAATCTCCGAGGAAACAAAGCAGGAAAGATAGGTGTTCTGCTTCCTTAGGTATTTCGTAAACGGCGACCAATATGACGCTGGGCGTGAGGCTGGCAACCTCATAGTGCAAAACATATTGCTGCATAAACCACTGCTGCAGGAGCATGTGCAAAATGTAGATGTGGCTTCATGCTTCAGATGGAACGAACACAATTTTCTATTTTCGCTTTTTATGGAGCACGGAGCCACTACTAAACTTGTATCAACGCATTCATTTTCGTTTATAGCGGTGATTGCTGTAGCAATATATATATATATACACTAGCAATAACCCGTCAACATTGACAGGTTATTAATTATAGTGGGTTGTTTCTGTTACATGTATTACAGACGGTACTATCACTACTGTGGTCATTTCATTGCAGGTGACCGTCATTAGATATTTGTTGTGAAAATTATATGGATGTATTAAATATGAAGACATGGAGTAACCTTACCTAAATGACACGTGGAGCAATGATAATGATCTAATGGACCGTAAATTGGCTAAATTACAAACATTTCTTTTATGACGACATGTCTGGTAATTGTTCGTGCATCTTTTAAAATCTTGCCCTGGTCGACTTACTGCCTCTGAGAAGCCATGGTCGACTTACTGCCTCTGAGAACAACGTTTGAAGTTTGACGAAACTCCAGTTCATATACTGTTTACCAATCATGTTGTTGGCTTCTTTCCATAATCAAACTGTTCAGGCACACCTTCATTTGCGCTTTTTTTCTATTTTCGGGAGAGTATATATAAGGGGAAACAATACAATTATTGTCTAACTTTCAACCACAGTTGCTGTGGTTGAAAATTAATGTACTCTCTCGATAATAGAAAAAGTGCGCAAATGACGGTGTGCAAAATGTGACCGACCGACCGACGTACTTACGGCGGGAATTGTGGTATTGGATATATATATATATATATATATATATATATATATATATATATATATATATATATATATATATATATATATATATATATATATATATATATATATATATATATATATTGTAAGCATACCCTACAAAGACTCAAAAAGAATGTACCTATTTCTTTTTTTTCACCTACTTGACCAGTGTGTTGAGAGACATGTAACAATTACCAGTTGCATCTCAACTTCGAAAGTTTCACTTGAAATACCCGCTGCGCATGCGCACTTTTTTTAGTCTTTGTAAGGTATGCTTAAAAACTTGCAGAGATTATCTTACTTTTGTGATAGAAAGCATCCTCGTACCACGTCATGGGGCCGAGAATAAATTTTTTGAAAAGGGTACAATCTTTTATGGACACCTTGTGTGTATATGTACGAGTATATATAGGCATACCTCGCTTTATTGCGCTTCGCAGATATTACCCTTTTTTTCAAATGACATTATTCATGTTTATTTATTGGAGTGTGCCTTCTTCTTATAGATTTTGGCTCTACACCAGCAAACAGATTACGATTCGGTGAAGACTCAGATGATGAGGATTAGCATTTTTTTCAGCAACAAGGTATTTTTCATTTTACAGGACGATGTGTTTTTTTAGACCTAACGCTATTGCGCACTTAATAGACATAGTGTTTTTTTTTTAAATATAAAAGTTTGACTCGTTTAGGCGAGGCGCGTCCTGTTCAACCTAGTCGGTTATATTAGGACGCATGTCCAAGTATGGAAAACCTTTAGGTCTGATAATTATAAAAAAATTATAGACATAGTGTAAACATGATTTTAGGTTTATATATACGCTGGGAAGGGGAAAAAAATGGGTGTGACCCGCTTTATTGCGATATTCGCTTTATTGCGGTGGTCTGGAACCGAACCCGCAATATCTCTGTCACAGAACGTCTGAACGTGCTCTTTTGTTGATCTCTCACACCTTCAGCCCTACGGCAGTATCATTTCTTTTTCTTCATTTTCTCACCAATCGCTTTTATTTGGCATAAATCATGCCTTTTCATTCTTTTTACCCTCTATGTTGGATTAGTAGAGTGAAGTCTATAACACTTTACTCCCTTACGGACGTATCTGCTTTACACGCAGAATTTTTTACGTTCCGCAAAGTAAATGCGATAATACCAGGTAATTGTACCGGTCATACGCTTATCTATTCTATCAGTCGGACCACCTTTTGAAACGCGCCGGTCCAACATTTGACCCCAGGTGACAAGCTGGTGACAACACGGTCCCGCCGATCGACATGAAAAGAACCCAAGATTGTCTGTCTGGGTTTGTGACGGTATTGCCTCCCCTGCTTTGCAGTAGTGGTCCAACAGTGGCCAAAACTCAAAAGTATCTAATATGGGTTTCCAAGGTGTCTACCTTCGCACAAGATTACTCTTGGCAGAAATGTAGATAGAAGGTTAATGACGCTTCCACCACAAAGGACTATTCACAAGATATTCAGATAAGCGAAAACAGTGCTGCGTTTGGCTCAGCACGTTAATTCTAGAATCTGCCGACAACTTTTGTGAAGGATTAAGCAATGGCTTATGTTAGCTTGTTTAAGCCCCCGCCTCTGATTAACTCAGGGGAATACTTATTATTCTGGTACAGCTCAGTTTAGAGTGTGTGTAGTAAATTGACTGAGACATACGTGCAGTACATTTAAAAGGATTAAATCGAAGTTAAATTAGTAAAAGTACAAATTAAAAAAATTAATAATCACTTAAGTTTTAATAGTTTGAAATAATTGAATAGTTTAGAAGAAAGCTTCATTATCGATGGATAATAGAGACGATGAAAAAAATTCACTTTGGCAGTTTATATATGGAACTTAGCTGCCAATGATGGTTCTGCTCCTTCTGATGGGTTGGTTCTTTTTACGCTGCTCCCGCTCGTCGCTGGTCAAGGTTGTCGGGTGTAGCTCGTTTCCAAGAAATGTCAAGCAGAGTCTACAAAGTTGATCCTTCGTCTTAAAGCGTACGACACTTGTCCCTTCTTGTTCCAGAGATAGTACTCTCTGCTGGTACCACCAATAACTATGATAAAGAATATGTCACGTAGGTCTTTATATCATTAAATTGCCTACATCTTCTTCCTATTCTCTCACCCGCATCCTTTATTTTATTATCTTTCCTTACTTGTTTCTTCCTGTATTTTTCGCATCACTTGTTTTGCGAATAATATTTTCTTCAGTATCCTCAAACTTTACCTTGTGTTTTTCTCATACTGGGATACAAAATTTTATTACATAGATGTCAGTCAGACGTGAAGTGCGATTTAGTTGCAGTCCATCTCAGACATCGAGCCGACTTGGGTCTGCACCTTCAGATGACACGACACTCCTGAGTTAGATTCTCGACGTAAACGCGAGAATGCTAGGAGAGAGCCGACATCCGTCTGCATTTTCACCGGTCAACAACGAGTCGCATCGGCCGAACGCTTAAGTAGGAGCGAATATTTACACCTTATAGTCGCAGTTTCAGACGGTTGTCTGAGATTTGCAACTGACACGCGCTTTTCCCGGTCAGTTTGTTACCGCAGGTGCGTAATCGCACTGGTGGCAGTTACGACACGCCTCTAAGTTAAACGTAGCTGTTATGAGAAGGGGGAGAGATCGGGGCGGGGGAAATAGTTCATCCCTTGTCTGGTTTAAAATATTAACCCACGTTTGAAATTTTATTTCATTTCACTCAGTAACTTGGCAGTTAGACTAGAACAACCTTCGTTCGATTTCTAAATAATCTCTGTTAATAGAGATGGCCTTTAGTTTGGTCGAAGTGGTTTAAGTTCTTAGTACTTCTGTGTTTGAGGTATATTAATTTTATATAACTAGTATTGTGTGTAGGGTTTAAAGTGTTTAATCGCTTAGCTCTTTCCCTAGTTAGATTTGGTGCAGAGCAACTAATTTATAGTTTGTATTATTTTTCTAGTGACGCACACAGTGGAAAGCAGAATAAATTATATCTTTAGCTTACTAAACAAATAGCTATAAGGAATTTAATTTAACTGCTAAATACTCAGTCGAGAATATTTTATATCTAACTTATAAATGCTAGATGCGACATCAATGAATATTGACGGAATACGAAGATATTCCTAATTCCTGATGATTGATTTTTATATAACTTATTTCACGGGAAGTTTTAAATATAAGTCAAGCTGTAGGCTTGTCGTGTAAAATGTAAGTTATATTGAGTACATATATGTAAATTATTTGATATGTGTTCTTTCCATTTTATATAGTGAAACGGTGGTACCCAACTTGCCAGCGTTTAGTAAAGAGACATATTTGTGTGAAGCATAGACAGTTCCTATCTTTAACCACGTGGGGTTTTTGTTTTGTTTCAAATAACACTGGTCTGACAGTGCATATGCCATCAGAGAGAGACAGTAATAGCAATCCCACTAACGGTTTCTAAAGACTATAAATATATATTGGGCTTTTGAGCCAGTTCATATTGCTCCACAAATTTAAATGTACATGCTGCCTGGCGGCGAGAATATTACAAGAATAACATTAACATTTCGACAGAGATTGTGACTAGTATTGTGGTGACCAAATATAGTACCTGCCTGAAAGAAGACACCGATCTGACATTCCTTAAATCCTAGAATCCAAAGTTAATGACATTGTAACTTTCGTGCCTGGACAAATTTTATGTGACTTAATCAGACATTCGGAAAAAATTAGAACACCCAAGGAATCGTTTCCCTGAGACAGAGTTTTCAGTACGTCTTTTGGAACTGGGGGTTTCTTGGTCGATGACTGCATTTTCGGGTCTGTAGGAAGGTCCTATAATTATTATGTTCCCAGAGGCAGCGAGCAAAGTTGTGAGTATATATGTGTGAGCAAGGCCATGGCTGAATGAATGAGAGTACACAGGCCAGAGTGTTATTTTACCGGTGTGTTATTGTCACCCATTTGCTATCTTAAAAATTTTTAAATCTGCAGAATTTGTTACAAATGCTAGAGTTTCTTTTTCTTAGGCTAAATCAGATTATCCAACTCTGTTCATACATTTACGAGAAAGAAAGAAACCTCTTAGACTCAACCCTATGTATCTATAACTCTTTGGGCCATCATCTGTTCTCTTAACGGGGCTGTGGGCTAAACCTAGAGTAAGATTCTAACGGGCTATCATCCGTGTAGCATTTTTTTCTTAAATTTTATGACTATTTGTATATGTTTCTCCTTGATGTATTTCTTTGGTGTTGTGAGAAGATTTTTTTTTGATGATAATAATAAAAATCTCTCGTGAACTAATCAGTGCGTTGGTCAGCTCGTTCTAAAAATATATATATATATCCATTGTTATAGATTTCCCACGTCTGTGTGTTTAACTGTCGTCACGTGTATGTGTGTGCCCGTGATTAGATAGAAATATATGTAATATATATATCTGTGTTTAGACTGTCTGACTACTTTAGATCTGTCGTAGAAGATAGGTGAGAGAGAGAAGATTATATCGATTCTCAAAGACAGCCTCTATATCACATTCTATATGGGAGCCGCGCTGGTGTAATGGCTTCGGCGTTGTACTGGCGACCAGGTGTTCATGGTTCAAACCCGGGCGTCGGCGTTTGAAGAAATGTTTACGGCCGGAAATTTGACTGAATAGCCTGAACGGCTCCTGTGATAAACCCTCTGTGGATGGGAAGGAGCGAAGCTCCTGACCGGGTTGGAAGGAAAGTCCTCAGGTTCCCCAGCCTCGCAATGACATGTCATTGGGCCGAAGGGCTGAAAGCCCAAGTGCCGCTGGATAAGAAAAAAAAAAAAAAATCACATTCTATCATCTCACGTGTGGGAATTCTATTTCATTTTACTAACTTATACTGGGACTCTCACTCATTCCAACCTATTCAGAAGGGACCAACCTAAGTCTTAATACTCCTATCAAAAAATCTACGATAAATGTGGTCTCGTCCGTAGGATTTTTGAACTTGGAATAGGAAGATGAGTACGACAAATGGGGTCTCGCCCGACGGATTTTTGAACTTAGAATAGGAAGACGAGTACGACAAATGTGGACTCGTCTATCTGGATTTTGTACTTAAGATTCTTTATTCTGAAATAGAGTAAGAGTGTGATGTCTTGTGAGTTGTTATATCGTTAAATAATTTATCCCCTAGACTAACGATCTGTTTACGGGCGTGCTGACCACACAAACTGATAAGTTTTTTTTTCCACAGCATTTTGAATAATATACATTTGGTTTACAGGTTGATTTTGTCGGAATACATGTTAATTAATGATTTTGTAATACTAAACGCTGGTAAAGTTTTGTGAGTGTATAACATTCACAGGGTTTTGAAGAAGTAGGTGTTTGAGCAAAAGCTAAGGAGTGCGTTTCGGACTATTTGTCCAGATTAATTGCCTCCCTTACCCTATCTGACTTCAGGGGCGAATTTATAGTGGATTTTATAATTAAGGGATTATTTTTCTCTTTAATTTTTGCAATAATTATTTTGCTTTTCCACTGTAGCAACCTATTTTTCAGAAGTAATCTTAACTACCATTTAGTTGGCGTAGTCGTGTTTTGCATTAAGTGCTTTATTGCCGATAATAGCAGCGATAGTTAGATTTTACTTTGGAGGAGGTATCCCAGGGTTAAGTATATCATCTTTTGTTTTGGTATTTTCTCGTAAGTGGTAGGAACCAGTGTATCCTTTCTTCTTTTCTTTCTCGAGCTAGTCTCAGCCACTGTCTTATTATGGCAGAAAGGGCGAAGCTTAGACAGATCTTCAGGGACGAGGCAAGAGAAGAAAGTTTGGAAGGCGAGGAAGCGAAAGCTTTTGTCAGGGACGAACTTGACAGATATGATGTGGAGAGGAAAGCAGCCGAAGCTAGAGAGCAGAAAAAGATTGAGGAAGAAATGGAAATCCGCAGGGCAAACGAAAGAGAGAAGGAGAGACAGCATGAGGAACGAGAGAAGGAGAGACAGCATGAGAAGGAGAGAGAGGAGAGACAGCATGAGGAAAGAGAGAAGGAGAGACAGCTTGAGGAAAAAGAGAAAAAGAGACAGCACGAGTTGGCGCTTAAAACCCTAGAGTTCCAAAGTCGTGGCACTGCCTCTACCTCCAGCAGTGGAGAGTCTTCTCCTCATTCTTCCTTAACTGATCAAACTAACCCTCAATCTCTTCAACTCAACGCTATGTCCTTTGCTCTTGAATCTTTCCCTTGTCCTAATGAGAAGATTGACACATGGTTAGAAAAATTTGAGAAAATTGCAACTCTGTACGGGTTAGAGAGGTCGCGTTGGAATATGAAACTTTCCCAGGCCCTAAAAGGTTCTGCTTATGATGTTTATTCTAAGCTGGAAAGTAGCCAACAAGACGACTACGATGTGTTGAAGAAAGCGTTACTGGAGCGCTTTGAAATGAACGCTTGCAAGTTTTTGCAACTGTTTCGCAACAGCCGGAAAGAGAATTCTGAAACTTTTCACCAGTTCTCATCTCGTCTAAAGGGATATTTAACAAAGTGCCTTGAGCTTTCACAGCTCCCCTCTACCTACGAAGGTCTTGAGGAATTGTTTTAACAGAACAAATAAAGAACACTTTGTCTGCAGATACCCGGAGATTTCTAGCTGAGCAGGGGGCAGAAAAACTTGAAGACATCTTAGACATGTCTGAGCGTTATCAAAATGCGCTTGCTGAACTACCGGCCACAAAGCGGAAACCGACAGAGGAGCATTTTCGAAAACATAACCTAGAGCAATCTTCTCAGGCTTCTAACCAAAATAACCACAGAGACCTCAAATCCCATCTACCCAGTCATACTTGGCGGGAGATACGTGTGTATTGGGAAACCGGAAGAGCCGATTGTGGCAACAGTGACTACAAGAGGGCAAACCAAGAAGGAACGGGAGCCTGCGCCTAATTTGTTACCCATGGAACTTAAAGAAGCGCAATACAAGGACCCTACTTTGGTACCCTGCTTTAGGAAACTGCCCATGGCTAAGGAACCCAGACAGCACGGGGACATTTTTTCTAAGGATGGCGTACTGTATCGCAGAACGGGCAAGCCTGACCAAGGTTACAACCAGCTCCTAATACCGAAACAGTACAGAAGCCAAATCCTAGAAATGGGGCACTCTCTTCCCTTCAGCGGACATATGGGACAGAACGCCACAAACCAACGTATAACCACTCATTATTGGTGGCCAGGAGTAAATACTGATATTATCAGATATGTTAAATCCTGTGCCCAGTGCCAACGTGTACCACCCAAGCAACGGACACCCCCAGTCCACATGGGTGAAATGCCAATAATGGGAACACCATTCGAACGGGTTGTGATCGACATTTTAGGGCCTTTCGACAGGACTAAAAGAAGGAACAGGTTCATCCTGACCTTAGTCGATACATGCACTTTATGGGCAGAAGCTATCCCGCTAACATGCGCAGATGCCAAGCATGTCGCAGAAGCCCTCGTGCAGATTTTCACTCGGTTGGGATTCCCTCAGCAAGTGTTGACGGATAACGGATCTCCATACCGAAACCTGTTGATGGATGAGATCGTTAAGATCTTGAGGACCCAACACATCCACACTAAGCCATATACTCCGGCCGGAAATGGGCTCGTGGAACGTGCTAATGGAAACCTCAACATGATGCTAAGTAAACTGGCACAAGTGAAACCTGAAGATTGGGATCTTTGTATTCCTGGAGCTTTGTTTGGCTACAGAGAATCTCCTCATACTTCCACAGGATTTCCGCCAGCTACACTCTTATTCGGCAGACCCATTAAGGGCCCGCTTGAAGCCTTACTTCAGTCTCTGACAGACGAGAAGGCGGATGAGACAGTCGTCTCAGCAAGTAAATATGTGTCGGTTTTAAAGGAAAGGTTGAAACTAGGGTGGGACATAGCAACGACTAACTTCAAGCGAGCACGCACCAAGCACGCTAACCGATACAGGAAAGTCGCGAAAGAGAGAGAACTGGAAGCAGGAGAGAAAGTTTTGGTGTTACTCCCTACCGAGAACAACCAACTGAATATCGGATGGCAAGGGCCGTTTACCGTCCTGAAAAAGATTTCTAAGGCTAACTACCAGATATCTATTCAAGGAATGGAGAAGGTTTTCCATTTAAATCTCTTAAAGAGATACTTGGAAAGACCAGTGCCGACCTCCGACCATCTCCTGACGATCGCCAAAACTGACGAAGATGACGATAGTGGCAGGGAAATTCCACTGCAATCACAGAAAATCTTTGAAAAATGTCAGAAGCGGCGACGCTCTTTCAAGCGCGCATGGGAGACATTCCAGAGGAAGGAAACGTCGGGGCAGACGTCATGAGTAGATATTGGAGAGAGATGGAGGGGGAAGATGAGAGGGAAGAAGACAGACACCCCGAAGCTACGGTTATAGGAAATTTAATTCCATAACGTAGACATGGAGTGCTTCCATATCTTAAAGGGGGGGGGACGTCCTGTCACGTAGGTCTTTATATCATTAAAATGCCTACATCTTCTTCCTATTCTCTCACCCGCATCCTTTATTTTATTATCTTTCCTTACTTGTTTCTTCCTGTATTTTTCGCATCACTTGTTTTGCGAATAATATTTTCTTCAGTATCCTCAAACTTTACCTTGTGTTTTTCTCATACTGGGATACAAAATTTTATTACATAGATGTCAGTCAGACGTGAAGTGCGATTTAGTTGCAGTCCATCTCAGACATCGAGCCGACTTGGATCTGCACCTTCAAATGACACGACACTCCTGAGTTAGATTCTCGACGTAAACGCGAGAAATTTGTTACCGCAGGTGCGTAATCGCACTGGTGGCAGTTACGACACGCCTCTAAGTTAAACGTAGCTGTTATGAGAAGGGGGAGAGATCGGGGCGGGGGAAATAGTTCATCCCTTGTCTGGTTTAAAATATTAACCCACGTTTGAAATTTTATTTCATTTCACTAAGTAACTTGGCAGTTAGACTAGAACAACCTTCGTTCGATTTCTAAATAATCTCTGTTAATAGAGATGGCCTTTAGTTTGGTCGAAGTGGTTTAAGTTCTTAGTACTTCTGTGTTTGAGGTATATTAATATTATATAACTAGTATTGTGTGTAGGGTTTAAAGTGTTTAATCGCTTAGTTCTTTCCCTAGTTAGATTTGGTGCAGAGCAACTAATTTATAGTTTGTATTATTTTTCTAGTGACGCACACAGTGGAAAGCAGAATAAATTATATCTTTAGCTTACTAAACAAATAGCTATAAGGAATTTAATTTAACTGCTAAATACTCAGTCGAGAATATTTTATATCTAACTTATAAATGCTAGATGCGACATCAATGAATATTGACGGAATACGAAGATATTCCTAATTCCTGATGATTGATTTTTATATAACTTATTTCACGGGAAGTTTTAAATATAAGTCAAGCTGTAGGCTTGTCGTGTAAAATGTAAGTTATATTGAGTACATATATGTAAATTATTTGATATGTGTTCTTTCCATTTTATATAGTGAAACGGTGGTACCCAACTTGCCAGCGTTTAGTAAAGAGACATATTTGTGTGAAGCATAGACAGTTCCTATCTTTAACCACGTGGGTTTTTTTTTGTTTCAAATAACACTGGTCTGACAGTGCATATGCTATCAGAGAGAGACCGTAATAGCAATCCCACTAACGGTTTCTAAAGACTATAAATATATATTGGGCTTTTGAGCCAGTTCATATTGCTCCACAAATTTAAATGTACATGCTGCCTGGCGGCGAGAATATTACAAGAATAACATTAACATTCCGACAGAGATTGTGACTAGTATTATGGTGACCAAATATAGTACCTGCCTGAAAGAAGACACCGATCTGACATTCCTTAAATCCTAGAATCCAAAGCTAATGACATTGTGCTCTGCTAACTTTCGTGCCTGGACAAATTTTATGTGACTTAATCAGACATTCGGAAAAAATTAGAACACCCAAGGAATCGTTTCCCTGAGACAGAGAGTTCAGTACGTCTTTTGGAACTGGGGGTTTCTTGGTCGATGACTGCATTTTCGGGTCTGTAGGAAGGTCCTAGAATTATTATGTTCCCAGAGGCAGCGAGCAAAGTTGTGAGTATATATGTGTGAGCAAGGCCATGGCTGAATGAATGAGAGTACACAGGCCAGAGTGTTATTTTACCGGTGTATTATTGTCACCCATTTGCTATCTTAAAAATTTTTAAATCTGCAGAATTTGTTACAAATGCTAGAGTTTCTTTTTCTTAGGCTAAATCAGATTATCCAACTCTGTTCATACATTTACGAGAAAGAAAGAAACCTCTTAGACTCAACCCTATGTATCTATAACTCTTTGGGCCATCATCTGTTCTCTTAACGGGGCTGTGGGCTAAACCTAGAGTAAGATTCTAACGGGCTATCATCCTTGTAGCATTTTTTTCTTAAATTTTATGACTATTTGTATATGTTTCTCCTTGATGTATTTCTTTGGTGTTGTGAGAAGATTTTTTTTTTGATGATAATAATAAAAATCTCTCTTGAACTAATCAGTGCGTTGGTCAGCTCGTTCTAAAAATATATATATATATATCCATTGTTATAGATTTCCCACGTCTGTGTGTTTAACTGTCGTCACGTGTATGTGCGTGCCCGTGATTAGATAGAAATATATGTAATATATATATATATATATCTGTGTTTAGACTGTCTGACTACTTTAGATCTGTCGTAGAAGATAGGTGAGAGAGAGAAGATTATCTCGATTCTCAAAGACAGCCTCTATATCACATTCTATCATCTCACGTGTGGGAATTCTATTTCATTTTACTAACTTACACTGGGACTCTCACTCATTCCAACCTATTCAGAAGGGACCAACCTAAGTCTTAATACTCCTATCAAAAAATCTACGACAGAATAGAAACGAAACGCTGTTCTGAGTATTGCGTTTCCCGACACATACTTGTGTGTTTCCTTTCTTCTATTCTACCATCCCATTTATCTCAGAATTTACCCTCGATGAGAATTAAATTTAATCCCTCTGGATTAAACTTTCTTTTACATTTAAATTGAATAGCTTTAGCTTTACATTACATTTAAATGAAAAGGTTAATAGCTCAGATAGAATATGTGTACATTTACATTTCCACTATTGAAAAATGTTCACAATATAAATTGAATATGTTTTCATTTATGCTTACGCTGATTTGAAAAGTTTGAAACTTCCATTAATTTTAAAGTGCATATGTTAACATCGACATGTACACTGGTTTGAAACTGTAAGTATTATACTTAGAATGTAAATCATTTCTTTCATCTTTCCCTCCCTGCTCCGTATGGAACCTAGGACTCTTTACGCGTTTAGTTCTCTTTAAGAAACTAGCAATAAAGCAGTCACCAGCCGTGCAGTGGTGGTTCATGAATCATCATTCTATATGCTGAGGTTGCCATCCTCAAATGACTGGGACATCCACTAGCGATTTTCACATATTACAATTCTTATGGTAATATATATATATAATAAAATATAGAATGTAAAATCACAACTTACGCCAATCCTTGCTCACAAAATTGTTGCTCAGATGAATAAAAGAGACTTGAACCGGCCTCTTAAACGCGTCTGGGGTGTCGTTTCTTTGAACTTTAATTCCCTTTCTGTTTCCTTCCGTTTCCTCAGACAGCGGCTTTCCTTATAAAATGATAGAGATTTCCTGGGCTGAATTTGTAAGTCCTGATAAATACTCCGGTCTGATAAATGGAAATTCTGAATTCTAACTGGCACGTCTGGTGTCTTTGGCAAGCGTGAATCTCACAGTGAAAAAACACTGAAAATGTGTCAGGTTATATTCACTGTCTTACCCCACTCTGTTTGTTATGGGGCTCAAACGATCAGCTAATCTAGTTTGAATATTTTGCATGACTCATCTAGTGCAAAATTTCAAACATTACTTTTCTGAAAATGGGTTGTAAACATCCGATTGCCGACAGGCGATCTTACAGACATATCGTTAACCTCACACAACAATGTGTGTAAGATGTAACAAATTATTACTTTCGCTAAAGTAATGTCTTTGTACCAAGGTGTACCAGAAACGATTATGTCATGCTTGACTGTTCAGAATGTGTCGCACAGACGATTAATCTCTTATCTGCCGAGCATCGGGGCCTAATCTTAGCAAAGATTTGCCGCACCCTGGCAAACGCGATGTATTATCACCAACAAGGGGTGTCAGATGTTTGAACAAACAAGCTCTCTGCTGCATAGCAAACAGAAAGAAAAGGGTGCGACTCGGAAACAAAAACGCAATGACATCAGTACAAACAAATAACTGATACTGCCGTAGTGAAAGAGAGATCGGAAAGTGGACGCACCAAAATCCATCTTGTGACAGGGTTGCCGACGTCGGTGTCTGTTTGTCTGGCAGATTACTCAGAGGGTAGATGCGTTTATCGCTTTTTGTTTGTGTAGTAAAGGGAATCCGTACGACAACACGCTCAAATTCCCCGCTTAAAACGTACTAGCTATCGTAATTTTAAATCTATAAATATTTGAAATTTGTCTGAGGGTCCAGTCAAATTTACCGCCAACATTTAATTAAGAGTATTTGAATTTTTCTACGAAAACAAGTTAAAAGTTACCACCCCCTCTCACAGACCCATCCCAATATTTATCGAAGGACGTAGTAAAATCTAACAACCAATCAAATCGTTACCTCTTTTTTGTAGAACAAGAAAATTTTTGGTTGGTAGTGGAAATAATGCCTATTTTGAGTTTTTGACCGAATTTAGATAATTTATTTCTCGATAACTAAAGATAATTAAAATAAAAGGGATATCTCAAATTATAGCGCTGATATTGCTTAACATATACACATAGAGATTCCCTCATAGAAAAATTATCTTAACTTAGAAAATTTAATTTAGTAATATTTTCACATCAGGTTAAGATCAAATTTAATTACAAAAAAAATTAACCCCATTTGAATGCAAAGGAATAACTAAAGAAAATCTATATAGAACGATAGAAAATAATTGGCCGTTTAATTATCACTTTTGATAATTAAAATCGGTTCACAAATAAATAAGATATAAAATAAACAAATTCGGTCAGATTAGACAAACGCGCTTAAAAATCGCTCAAGTTTATAGTTTCGGAAAATAGTTAATTTTTTTTGACTCGCCTTCTGATTGGTTGGGGGTAGGGTGATAAAAATTAACAACGTCTTGTATAGTCCGCCATAAATCGAAAGCTTCCATGCCAAGCTGACCTGCTTGAAAAAGACAGAAGGGACAAGCCTTTGCCGTCTGTACTGTGTGCACAAGTGCTAGAGCCTTTACTGACTGTTAGCTTGAGTGTGTGAAGATTCCTTACTTGAGGGTTGAATTACAAAGACCTAGTTGTTGCAGAAACCTGGGGAAGAAGAACACGAGGGAGTTGAATGCTCATACTATAACCTGCAGCTAAACTCCTCATCTTCGTCCAGGAGGCACAACGTTTTGGTGAACCTGAATACTTATGAGCCAACTGTATCAATAAAGTTCAAGATAAGTCTTTCACAACAGGCACATGATAGTTCATTCAAATCCAATTCCACACAATAAACTTTACCTTGGAGGGATGAAAACAACAGACCTTCCAATTACAGAATAGTGGTATTATCAAGCATGGAAACAAGAACTGGGTGTAGACATTTCAGTGACCTCTTTTGTTTAAAAGACATGAACAGAGTGTCCAACATATTTAGTTCTATTTTGTAAATACACATTTCTTGATTTTGAGAATTCCTGACCCAAAAGTTTGAGGTACAGGAACATTAAATTGTATATATCTCTATATATATCTAAACTTTTCAAACAGTCTTATTTACTTAATTTTCATTGAGTTAAAGTTCTGTTTTGAAATTAAATACATTTAATACATTACCCTAGACACCTTGCCATAACACACCACACATATTCTTTAGTCCTGGTGAGATCTAAAGGGGTGACAGGGACCCAGAGAACTTCATCATCATCAGTCTTTACTCTGGGAACTTACATAATCTGACCTCACCTGGATGGTCTATACACCCTTGCTCTTTTCAGAGAAGGGAGTATTACTTATAAGACCAGTCTCTTATCTGGCACTATCCTGGTATCCTCTGATACATCTAGTTGTCCAGGACAGCCTATATTTAGTAACATCAAATCCTCTTATCACAGTTGGACAATCCCTGGTGATTGTTACAGATAATCTGTCTGTGTAGACATCTTGGTGGAAGGCATTACCCAGGATAGTTCACACATTTGTTGTGAGTGGGCGGAAATATTACCGCATGATTTGAAAGAGGTCACGCGTTGGAATTTAAATGTAATATTTTAAAACACGGGGGGGGGGGGGGGATATTTTCAAATTAGACACCCCAACCCAGTGCTAAAGAGCTTTCGATTGGATTAAAGTAAGAAGCCGAAATAAAATTTGGATCCTATTGGAACATCCGACGGAAGCACCATCTGTGATGTGAACTGAGAACTGCACATATTATGTAGCGAAATCAGAGACACAGAACAGAGAGACTGCAGCGCACGTCATATGAGCGACTCCCAGAAGCCAATGAGACACCGGACTTAGAATTATGTAATGAAGTCTGATTGTCTCGGCATCATTCAAAAATTATCACCGTACAAACCCCTTGGATGTAACAGACCAATGAAAAGCCAGTTTGATATAAATAGTGTCGGAATGTAAGCTGGAAATGGAGGAAACGAAAAGCGTAGATGTGGACGATGTTTCGGAAGGCAGTGTGCAACTAATCATGGAATACCTAGATAAAGAGGGACCCAATTCGGTAATAGGGATCATTAGCTTTAGGCAGATAGCAATAGATTCCCCCTGGATGTGTTGTAGAGCCGAAGTTATTATTAATAGAAGACAGTGGAACATGAACCATGTTGTGTTTTTCCCTGTTTCTGCTGCTCCAGTGAATAGTCGGATAAACTATGGGATAAAATGGATATCTATAGTGATAGAGCTCATTCATATGAGTAAAATAAGCTTGAGATGGAGGAAATCGGTGTAGAAAAAAGGATTCCAGAATTATTTTGGATTTACTATCTTAGCACATCTTGCCTGGCCTACTCGATTTTGGATGCATGCAAACGTACCTAGGTCCAGTTGCCACCTCATACATCCGCAAGGCCATTATAAAAGGGGAGAACCCAAATACACACTCACTCGCCGCCTAATTCAAACTACAGACACAGAGCTCAAGCAGTTATATCACCTCCGTTGCCATCTGCATAAGTGTGAGCAGATTGTATAACCATTTAAAGCCTGTCTGTGATTGAGGGTTATATCCTGCCTTGAGTGTCATACATAATCTCTAGTGACCAAGTAAGCATTTAGATGCTCAACTTTGTCAGAGCTTTTGCCAGTATTAACTGTGTCATCTTGACGAGTGGTGGACCCGCAGTGGTGGGGTTCTATGCAATCATACTGCTGTACGAGGCCTAGGAAGGACTTTATTGCATAGTTCCATTAAAAGCAAACTGTAAATGTGTTATTATTAAATTATATATATATATATATATATATATATATATATATATATATATATATATATATATATATATATATATATATATATATATATATATATATATATATATATATAATATATGAAAGTGACCCATAATTTTACTTTATATTCAATTGAATTTTATTTGAAAAATTAACCAAGAACAAAGAAGAAAAGATCTTGTACATAAATAAATTATAAATTGTACCAACAGTCTCTATCGAATTATTTAAATTTGATTTAATGTTCTTGTTGTGTAGTTAATTACCCCTAGCAGAGTTATTGTATAAGGTTAGTCTGGAGAGGAGCCCATAGGAATCTAGATAGCACATTACCATCATCTAGGAACCTATATAGCTTGACTATACCTTTGATGTCGATACACCATTACTCTTTTCAGAGAATGGGGTATTTCTTGTAAGACCAGTCTCTTATCTGGCACTATCCTGGTATCATCTAATACATCTATTTGTCCCGGATAATATCACCATCATTATATCTTTCCTCTCGCTACAAATTCCTATATTATAAGTGACAGATCGAAGTATGTGGGAAACTTAAAACCTTAAAAAGTAAGCCCGTCTTTATAAATACAGAGACTGAACAACTTAAAGGACCAGAACTTAAAATACGAAGACTGGAAATCTAGGAATTGGATCACTCATCATAAGAGAAAATTTCCCAGACCAAGTGTTTCGCAGATTCACCCGTCATGAAAGGGATTCAAAATTTCCAGACCAAGTGGTTCGAGAGCATATAACCTAAATTGCTCGTGTCCATTCTAACCTGCGCGAGGAGATTGTGTATTCCCAAAAATTTGGGGTAAATTGTGAACATTTCTTTTACAAATGTGAATTTGGCACGTTTTTCTTACTAAGTGGTTATATATGAGGCTGGCAACCTCAACATATGAAACTAGTATATTCTTAAACCACTACAGCAAGCGCTGGTGATTTCTTCTGGCTAGTCGTAAGAAAACCCGACAGCAGAGGTGACCCCAGACTGATGACTGATGATTACATCACATGTGCCTAAAGTGTAAAATATTTTGTGAGATATATGCACTTCGTTAATTGTAACTCAGGCAACTCATTATTCGCGCTGTCCAGACAGATTGTCCCAGTTAATACACAGAGGAATATGGTAAATTTTATTCATCTTCCCTGCGCTACACTGTGTACTCGGGAATTTAATTCTTCTGAGAGATTAACGATGGTGGGTGGACAGCGAGAAAGCGCCTGTTAATTGGCAGCCCACAAATGTACTTAGCAGAGACATTTGTTTTCTATTTTGTCTATAAAGTTCGTGGTTACAAGCTATCAGAGGGTTCGAAGTACTGAAGTTACTACGCCACTCGTGTGAGAGAAGTACACTCATCACCAAGAAGTTACGAAAACCACAGCTGCAGGACTCCCTTATATCAGTTAAGTGCTTATAAAAAGGCACCAACAAAAGGGACATAAGTTTCTGACTATATCCTCAATCAAGAATCTTCAACTGCCGCGCTAGCCTGGACGATTCTCTTCTCTGATTGGCTGCTATCCGTATCGGCACTACTAAGGTAGCTATTTTTAGATGTAAACAAAGATGGCTGCCACATAACGACAAAATGGCGGTGGAAAAACAGGCGAGATGACTATGGCACTGTCACACACACACACACACACACACACACATATATATATATATAGACAAATATATATCCCTAAACAGAGCTATACCACTATAAGAGGAAATTCGCTGAATTAACCCAGCTGGGGGCTTGAATGGGCTAAAAACCATTGCTTAAATCCTTCACAAAAGGCGACGGACAGATATAAGTTAAGAAATTTTCAGCGCTAAGCAACATTGTTCTTGACTTCTGAATTATCTTGTGAAATCTCCCGAAAAGTAGAAGCGTCTTTACCCTTCTATCTACATCTCTGCCAAGAGCAATCTTGTGCGAAGGTAGCCACCTTCGACGACCCATTTTAGATACTCTTGAGTTTTGTCCACTGTTGAACCACTACTGCAAAGCAGGGGAAGAAATCCGTGACAGTCTCCAAGGTATTCCTGTGTCACATCGCTATTTTGTGTTTGCTTGCTTGTTAGTGACAAGGCAAGCCGGGCGGAAGCCGACGGAAATAGCCGAACGACTGTGTCATGTGACCAGCCGAAATTTCGGGCTCCAAAAAATAAAGAGGTTATTAGAGTCCCTATTGCGGTCCTGGGTGGACGCAGATTGTCGCCTACTTAAGGCTGCCGTTGTTGTTTGGAGTATAAGATATAGTGCCCGCCATATAAGTCTTTTCCTAGTGTTAGTTATTTTAGGGAGGTGATTGTTTTTCTCAGTGCCAGTTCTATGCATAATGAGTATGTTTGTAATTCCTTAGGTTGTCTGTCAGTTCGACAGTACCATTTTGGTTGTCGCTCGATTGAGCGAAGCTCACGATAGAGGCTTGGGTAGCCATCTTACCTGGTGTTATATCTGCACTTATATTTATACGCATTTTGGTGGCAGTTGTACATATACGTTTTTTGTATTTCATTCGGCCGAGTATGGCCAAGTTTCGTCTTGCTAATAAAGGGACGTGAGCTGATAGTAAGTGTTAATTTCTTATATCACCCATTGTTGTACAGTCATACCTTAGTGGACACGAGCCATATTATGTGTCGTAGTGAAATCTTTACAACAATGGTAATGCCCCAGCGGTGAGGGGTTAGCCACCTAGCCCCTTGCCCCCACCATAGCTAAATAGTGGTTGTGTTCTCTGGTTCGCAAGGCGACTACAGTCGTGTACAGCACCCACTGCTGTTGTATACATTTTGCAGCGACGGCACCCATTGCCGCGTTTACCTGTTCCAGCTACAGCGCCCACTGCGGTTGTGTACATTTTGCAGCGACGGCACCCATTGCCGTGTGTACCCGTTCCAGCTACAGCACCCACTGCTGTTGTGTACTTTTTTGCAGCGACCGCATCATTGCCGTGTTTACCTGTTCCAGCTACAGCACCCACTGCTGTTGAGCTCCTTTTGCAGCTACAGCTCCCAGGGTTGTGTCAGATCGTGTCCTGCATTGTTGATCTGATGTCCCATCCGATGGTGTGATCTGCGGAGTATCCGGGCCTTGATCCTGGCCTGCTTTCGATACTACTTGGAAGGATGTTCCTGAGGTTTGCTGTCCTATTGATGTGACCGTGATCTGCTACTCAGTGGATAGAAGCTAATGACTGCTATGTGGACTACAGTGTCATTAACATTTTTTTTGTACGCCATATACGACTTTGTGCTGACTTCGTTATCTGGCACGTATTTGCTTGTGCCAAAGTGTTCATCACCAGGACCGTACATCCTAGTACGGTGAACATTTGCTTAACAAACCGTGCACAGTATTTATTCGTCGTGCTGGTGCTGTTTGTGTATACGGTGTCGTGTATATTGAGTGATTTTTAACGTCTTGTTTAAGTGGCGTATTCTCACGTTTCTTACTTGCTATCTTGTATATATGTTCAGCGAGTATCCCTTGTTTTTTTATGTTTACAGTCACGTATTCTACATATCACGCTACTTCTGGTCTAGCTTAGGCTGGACACAGTCAACAGCGAGGACTGTCTGGGGTGCAGACATCTGTTCCATTCTGACGAGAGGGTAGTTTTACGGTGCGGACATGCATTACCGTGTCTGTCTGCGGTCCACGCGACTTGCAAATTGGTGCTCCACAAAGGTGTGGTGGAGAAGAAACCAGTCTCGGTAATGAGAGACACAGGATGTACTACAGTTGGGGTTCATCGTTCTTGCATCGACGAATCCTGCTTCACAGGCAAAACTGTAAAATGTACCACATTCGGGGGCAAAGTGGAGTCTTACCCGAGGCGTGCATTAAGGTGGACACCCTGTTTCTGTCAGGTAGAATGAACGCTTTTGTTATCGAAAATCCTGTCGCCGATTTGATCGTCGGCAATGTACGAGGAGTACATGACGGTACGGAAGAGGCTGGAGCATTGTGCCAGCAACACCGTAGTCCCGTAGCTGACGATCAGGTGATCGCGTTATCACCACCTGAGAAGAAGATGCACCAGCGACAGGGTACGGGACAGGCACCCATGGGTACTCAGAGTCCTGTGCCAAGGCTCAGAAATACAAACCATAAAGGTGTGTCCGAGGCCCTGATAGCTAGTGACCGCACTGTATGGGTCTGCATTGTCCTTCTGAGTGCTAGTTGACGCACACTCAAACGTGTATTTAGTGAGGTCGCACCGGTCAAGTTCGTGGAAGTGTTGTCGTTGCGAGACAATACGAAGGTGGCACGAGTTGCATTCGCGAATAAATGAGGTGCGCGCGAGGCAGTCAGGTGGAACACATGTCGCTGCTTGATAACCACCTGCTGATAGTCCAACAATAGGAATAGCTAGGTATCAGTTTCGCGTATAGTCAGCGTGTGTCGGTTAACGCCAACCGAACTTTAGAGTCTGACCCACTCCACCAGCACTGTTATGCTAATTCTACGAGCGGATTATAGCATTGTTCTATTCCTTTGTATGAGATAGTGTGTGTGGCTGAAGATATGTAGTCAAATTTGAATATGATTGGCTGTAATTTATTTTTGTACATTAATATCATGATGTACGTCGCCATAAAGGCAGATTGTTGATTTTGTGTTTGAAAGGATGATTATGGGAGTAGGTGAATCTAGTCATTCATATGTTTAGTTATCCTACGGGGATTATTTCAAAGATACACAGGTGAGGTAACCTTTGTCATTCTTACGGTTGCCATAACCTTGGGTGAATTATCATGTACACATGCTTTGGTCCCGATTGATGTTGCACAGATGAAAGGGATATTTGCTAGGACGGCACTATTAGGTCAGTGAGGGTATGCTGTTACGTGGCATATGGGCCTCCAATTTCTGAGGGGGTTCGGGCCAGCACCATCCGGATGGAAGAAAACTTCGGTTTCTTTCTTAAAAGGGGGGGGGGTGGATGTCACATCGCTTTTTTGTTTGCTTGCTTGTTAGTGACAAGGCAAGCCGGGCGGAAGCCGACGGAAATAGCCGAACAACTGTGTCATGTGACCAGCGGAAAATTCGCGCGCCAAAAAATAAAGAAGTTCTTAGAGTCCCGACTGCGGTCCTGTGTGGACGCAGATTGTCGCCAGCTTGATGCTGCCGTTGTTCTTTGGAGTATTTGATACAGTTCCCGCCATACAAGTCTTTTCCTAGTGTTAGTTATTCTAGGGAGGTGATTGTTTTCCTCGGTGCAAGTTCTATGCATAATGAGTATGTTTGTAAATCATTAGGTTGACTGTCAGTTTGACATGACCATTTTGGTTGTCGCTTGATTGAGCGAAGCTCGCGATAGAGGCTTGGGTAGCTATTTTACCTGGTGTTATATCTGCACTTATATTTATACGCATTTTGGTGGCAGTTGTACATATACGTTTTTTGTATTTCATTCGGCCGAGTATGGCCAAGTTTCGTCTTGGTAATAAAGGGACGTGAGCTGATAGTAAGTGTTAATTTCTTATATCACCCATTGTTGTACAGTCATACCTTAGTGGACACGAGCCATATTATGTGTCGTAGTGAAATCTTTACAACAATGGTAATGCCCTAGCGGTGAGGGGTTAGCCAGCTAGCACCTTGCTCCCACCATAGCTAAATAGTGGTTGTGATATATATATATATATATATATATATATATATATATATATATATATATATATATATATATATATATATATATATATATATATATATATATATAAGCAAGAAAGAAGGCTCAATACCTTCCATTTACGGTGTCTACGCCACATCATCGGCATCTCGTGAAAAAAAAGTGACAAATTTTGAGGTGTTGTCACGTGCTGGCCTTCAAAGCATGTATACACTGCTTAGACAGCGCAGACTACGCTGGCTTGGCCATGTCCGCCGCATGGAAGATGGTCGCATCCCGAAAGATATCTTCTACCGGCAACTAGCAGATGGCAAAAGAACAGTTTGGGCGGCCGCAGCTGAGGTTCAACGATGTGTGCAAGAGAGATATGAGGGCACTGGACATAAATCCAGCAACGTGGGAGGATGAAGCTGCCGATCGCACCTAGCGGCGATGCTATTTATGGCACCACCTCAGATTGGGCGAAAAGAGGCTCACACAACAAGCCGAAGAGAGAAGAAAACGTCGGAAGGAGCATGTAGTAAAATCTGCGAGATAATCGCTCATTTCAGTAAGATTTTAGTCCTATGATAATAAATAACCCCGCCCGTATGTGTCTGACTATAGGCATCTCACACGCCAGCATCGCGCTGAATTTTGTACCATGGTAATGCTTAGAAACGATCCCGCCGTATAAACCTACTCGCTTTCCTTGTGACGTACAATTAACATTTTTAACATTTTGCCCGATCTGATAGAGACTGCGGCAAGACTTATAATTAACGATCTTCCAGAAATGTGCTGCCAAGTTACTGTCTGAATTAACGTAATACTTTAACTTTAACGCCTCTAATAGTAGTAATCCTTACATTTTTTGGTAGTGTAACACGAGACAACAGTAATAATTAACGCAAATTCTAACTACCGCCGCGCAAAACCCCGCTTCGCTTGACACGCTGTGGGATTGGCCCGATGATATATACACACAGACAGTTTAAATTCTCGCCGAGTAATGTATTTCTGACGTCACTCACACAAGTTAGTTATTTGAATAAAAATGCTAGAGAGAGATGAGAGGGGGAAGATGGCCGACTTGTGTAAAATTTATATTTGACGATTGACAGTGACAAAATTGAAAATCTAAACCATACTGAAACTGACCATAAAAATCATATGGTAGTATAGCTTAGAGTCCCCTGAGCAAAAATGTGTTTTAAAAAATATGGTAGTCCAAGTTATTGAGATAATACTATATGTCTAGTAACACTAAGACGGACAGACTGTGGTTCCTGCTTGTTTTTTTCATAACGTTAGTGGGGACGCCAGCTTAGAAAGAGGCATTGGAGTAAATTCAAATTCTATTAGTTGGTATAGGAGTGAAAGGGGAGAGATAGGAAAAATGTAACTAAAAACGAAACATCTTTTTCTATTGGGCATAACTAACGCAGACTGACCAATCGACTACCAGACACAGAGTTGTTTGGAATTTTTTTTTTTTTCAAAAACTACATTTGAATTCTGGTAGTCGCAAGTTTTCCATTGGCCAGTACTAATAGATATTAGCAAAAAGCTTTCAATGCTCATCGCCAGTTGACTAAAACTTTTTCTATTAAATACGCTGAGATCAGCTGTGTTAATTTATAAAATAAAGAATTAATTCGCAGTCTGGGCAGGGCAGAGAAAAACTGAGGCCATTCTTTGCAAGTCAGCGTTATTTGTTACTATTTCTTGAAATTGTGGTAAGAATGCTTTATGTATTAATATGTTTATTACAACTGCCAAAGTTAGATACTGCTATTGGGAAAAGTGAAGGACATGCCGGGAGCAGACATTGTTGAGTCCTCACCTTGAACTGTATCTAACTGTGGTATATTGTCATGATTTTGTTTTAATATTATTGTATTAGAATATGTCAGTAAGCCTCCGTGTTCCATGAACACTGTTCACCATGCCTGGAGCGTTTATAATTAAAAAAAAAAAAAGAAGAGCAAATCAGACAAAAGGAAATGTGGTTACTCCACGTTATTGTATTGAGGAAAACTATGTAAAAGTACAGTGGCGTATCTGCCATAGAGACCTGAGGTGTAGTCACAGCAAGGTGTGAGTCATATAAAATTAGGGGCGAGTGCACCTGTATGCACGCGAGGCTGACCCCATACCACCATATGTAAATAATAATAATAATAAAGTGTGATCAGATATAAAAAGGCCAGGGTGTCTTTTTATTGCAGAGGTTTTATTTCCTGTTACCAGCCGGTGACAGGAAACCTGATGAGTGAGTGTAACGCCAACAAGTCTCCGGTAAAACGTTTATGCTGTCAGCAGATAGCTGGAGGAGTTTGTGTGTGCTGATATATCTATATTTTCTGCAACGACATACTGAATTATCCTTCTACAAAGAATCCCAGGTGATGTGTTAGCATCTGGGTATATCTGACACTTCAATTATAATAAACTTTGGTATTTCCAATCATACCCAGGATGTTATGGGGCGTAATGAAACTACAGCCCCTCCTAACAAGTGACAAACACTATTAGATAATAAAGTTGTAATCTGTGAATACACCAACAGGAGAGATAGAGTGACTTTATACTTATTGGACAAAGTGTCCACAAATTTTAGTTAATCCTTTTTATGTAAACTATCTTTTCCTCATTTTCAAAGACCTGTCCAAAAGAGATGGCGAGACAGGCAGATTAAATTGTAAAAAAAAAAAAAATATTCTATTTTAAAGAAAAACCTTAACCACTGTTTTCTTCAGTTCCTTATAGTGAGTTAAAGTGTTTTGTGTTTATGTACCATCATTTTCATTTCTCCCCTAGACATTAGGTACATCATACACCAGACACTAGAGTCAAAATAGTGACCATGTGAGATCTAGGGAGGTAGCGTTAGGTTCCCTGCAAATACATCATTATCATCTATTAGAGTCAGGGGCCTACATGTGCTTGACCTCACACGGTTAACACAGACACAGATTTTTTTTCCTTTTAGGTATAACATCATAACCTCCCCAGCAAATTAAACTTGCTACATATATTGGTAGGCTTGTCCGGGAATTGAATTTCTCTTAGTACTACATACATTGGGGTCTGGGTTTTAGCATTAACATCAATCCTATTTTCCCAGGGAATCCCCATAATTACTATTGCCCAAGATTTGGGAATTTAATGAAGTGTCAGAACCTGGAATTAATTAAGTAAATTTGCATTTATTTTAGAAATTTAGTAAGAACATTTTGTATTTATCAGATGGCAGATTTGGCCAAGTTTCGCTCTGCGGCTGTGCAGACTGCCAGGGAAATGAATATGGAGGGTCAAGTCTTGATTGACTATGTCACCTCAGAATGTGATAAATTTATTGCTAGGGAAGAACATAGGTTAGCTGAGGAAAGGAAAATACAGGTAGAAGAGGCTAGGGAGATTAAGAAATTAGAGTTAGATAGAGAGGCTGAAATTAAAAGGTTACAAATTGAGGCTGACAAGGAGGCTAGGGCCTTAGGGCTGATAGAGAGGCTGAGATCAAGAGGCTCCAATTTGAGGAGAGAAAATTGGAGGCAGAAGAAAAACGACTGCAAAGGGAGGCAGAAAAAGAAGAAAAGAGATTGACTGCCGAGAGGGAGGCAGAAAAAGAAGATAAAAGATTACAGAGGGAGCATGAGTTGCGACTAAGGAAGTTAGAGTTGGAAGGCCTTGCTCCGGACAATGGTCACAGCCCTTCTACCTCTGATGCTACGGCTAGTCAGGGGGCCTCCAACTCAGCCATGGGGTTCCATCTAGATTATTTTGTAGAAAAGGATGATGACATTGAGTCATATTTGAGCAGATATGAAGTATTAGCCACTACGTATGGGTTAGAAAGAGAAAGATGGGGTGTAAAGTTGTCTCAAAGTCTTCGGGGAACAGCTTATGAAGTTTTTTTCCAAAATGAGCGGGGATGACCAAGACAACTATGACATGTTGAAGCAGGCTCTTTTGTTAAGATACGAAAAGAACGGAGAGTTTTATAGAAAGAAATTTAGGAATGCCAGGCTACTGTCGGGTGAGACCTATCACCAGTTCTCCGCCCGGTTAGAAACGTATATGGAGAAATGGGCTACTTTGGGGAAAACCCAAGATCTCAAAGAGATGATACTCATAGAACAGATGAGAGAGTCCATAGCTCCAGACATGAGAAAGTTTCTCATGGAACAGGGCGCGGAGAGGCTGGGTGAGATAATTAATGTCGCGGAGAGGTATCAGGCAGCCCAGGCAGAGGTAGCTGGCAACAAAAAGAAACCAGTAGATGTAATAAACCAAGGCCCCACAAAATTATAATAAATTTGACAATAGAGGTAAGCAAAACTTTGATAGGCCTCGAAATGATTATAAAAATAAAACCTCACATTTCAATGACAGAAAGAATGATGAAAGAAAACCTTTTCATCAAGGTAGATTATATTGTAGATATTGTAAGAGGGATGGACATGACATTAAATTTTGTAAAAGTAAACCTGCTGGATTTGCTGCTATGAAAATGGGGAACAAGGAAGTAAAGGACAAACCTGCTGGACAGCAGGAACCTTATCACCCCCCAGTTTTGTGGGATGTTGTATGCAATGATGTCACCATTAGGTGCCTCTATGATACCGGTTTAGATTTTGATTCTGTCGTGAGCTCGCACTTGGTGAACCCAGATCAGTATACCACAGAAACAGTGGAGATACAAGGGGCGACCAAGAACATACCACTCATGACACTTCCCTTTGCAAGAATAAATGTGAAAACTCGCTATGTGGAAGGCATAATCAGAGCAGCAGTGATCGACGCACCCATCTACCCTCTGATATTGGAGTGTCGTTATGTCTACTTGGGGAATCCCAAGAGACCTGTGGTCTTGGCAGCCGTCCAGACCCGATCACAATCCAGAAAGGAAGAAGATGAACCTATAAATACTCATCCAGAGGAGATGAGGAAGGCACAGGCTCAAGATAGGTCACTGAAGCAGTGCTTTCAAAAATTGCGTACCTGCCATACACCTCCTAATAAAGGAGAATTTTATCTGAAGAATAAATTGTTATATAGGAAGGCCGGAACTGGTTCAAAGGGTCACGGACAACTGGTACTTCCCAAGATGTTTAGGGCAGACGTAATAAGGAGTTTACATGTTGGAAAAGATGGGGACCACGAGAAAGTAGGTACCGTCTACCAAAAGGTTTCGCAAAAATGTTACTGGCCAGATGTAAAGATAGTTATTGAGAATTTCGTAGAAGCCTGCGGCATATTTCATGAGGGAACACCCACAAGTGGGAAAAATGTGCAGGACCTAGATATGCCACGGGGCAAACTTAGGCCTGGAAATAATAATAATTGTAATAAAGTAGACAACGTGGAATGGGAGCCCCCTTTTCACACACAGTCTTCACTTGAATGTATTAGAATGGCCACTATGCGACGAGTAGTTTTACCCCAGACTAAGCTGACAATCCCTCGGTCAGAATTATATAAACTGGAGGAAAGGAAAAGAGAGAGATCTCCTCTCACAATGAACCTAAAGTGGGGAGAAAACCCCAGAAAAAGAATCGGTAGTGGTAGATTCTTGTGTGATGACACAAGGAAGAAACGTTCTCAACACAAGGCTTCTAATGTTATGAAAAATATATGTAGAGAAATTAAAAAGTCCATATGTAAAGCTTGTTAAGGGATCTTGGCCTTTCACACCCCATATGTGTAACTTAGTTAAGGACTTGGACAGATGCAGAAGGCAGTCGGAGAGACCTGTTACCTCATTCAGTATCCCCATATGTGAAACGAAGACTGATTCCACTTCGTTTAAAAAACTAGTTGGAAACTGGCAAATGAATAATTTGAGACAAGCCAGGAAAAAGCAGCATTTTTTTTTGCTGCTTATTATAATAAGAAAGTCGGGAAGTGATAGGGAGACAATTGCTGCAGGGGCCCCCAGACTAACTAAAGCTGACCAAACAAGCAATGTATTGCCCTCGACGGCAGCTCACCACAATACACTCAGATCGGATCCCTCGGCAGGGTCAGAGCAATATAAGTTTTGGAAAAACACTGTATCCAGCGAAAAGGTATGTGAAGAATAAAATTGTTAATATAGGAAGGCAGGCAAACTGGTCGCGCACCTCCACACCCCGTTCACGGAAACAACTGGGTACACCCCCCCACACACCCATGTTCTCAGGGACAGTGCGACGTCAATATGGGACCCCTCCCCCTATGTGGGAAGAGACGATGTGCCGACCACCACGAAGACTCTATATCGTACTCCCCGGTAAAACGTCTACCAAACCCCCCCCGTTTCGCCTCCTTCAAAAAATGGTTGTACTGGCCCGCCAGAGGTAAAGATAGTTATTGAGAATTTCGTAGAAGCCTGCGGCATATTTCATGAGGGAACACCCACAAGTGGGAAAAATTTGCAGGACCTAGATATGCCACGGGGCAAACTTAGGCCTGGAAATAATAATAATTGTAATAAAGTAGACAACGTGGAATGGGAGCCCCCTTTTCACACACAGTCTTCACTTGAATGTATTAGAATGGCCACTATGCGACGAGTAGTTTTACCCCAGACTAAGCTGACAATCCCTCGGTCAGAATTATATAAACTGGAGGAAAGGAAAAGAGAGAGATCTCCTCTCACAATGAACCTAAAGTGGGGAGAAAACCCCAGAAAAAGAATCGGTAGTGGTAGATTCTTGTGTGATGGCACAAGGAAGAAACGTTCTCAACACAAGGCTTCTAATGTTATGAAAAATATGTCAGAAAAATTAAAAGTCCATATGTAACTTGTTAAGGACTTTGACAGATGAGAAGGCAGAGGAGACTGTTACCTCATCATATCAATATGTGAACGAACTGACCACTCGTTTAAAAACTAGTTGGAAACTGGCAAATGATAATTTGAGACAAGCCAGGAAAAAGCATGCTGCTTATTATAATAAGAAAGCGAAGGATAGGGAGCTTGCCTTAGGGGAGAAGGTGCTTCTATTGCCCGGCAGCAACAATAAACTTCAGATCGGATGGCAAGGTCCATATACCGTTTTGGAAAAGGTATCCAGAACAAATTATAAGATAGACAAAAAGGGAACGGAAAACGTCTATCATGTGAACCTTTTGAAGAAATATCTGGACAGACAAATCCAGGAAGGAACACACCTAATGGCCTTGTCTATCGCAACCGAAATGAAAAATGACCCTCTCACCTCATTTGAATATCCACTGAAAACCAGTGAAACGTTTGCACAGGTGAAGATCAGTAATCACCTGACAAAAGGACAGAGGGAGAAGGTTCAACAGGTCCTTGAGAAACATACAGATGTGTTAACGGATAAACCGGGGCACACAAATTTGTTGGAATATGATATGAAACTACTAGACCCAGCACCCATCTGTATGAGGCCCTATTCTATTCCTTTCGCTAACGCTAAGGAAAAAGCTTTGAAAGAGGAGATAGATTATTTGTTACAAGAAGGGATTATTTCTCACAGTGAGTCTCCTTATAGTTCCTGTGTGGTTGTGTTGCGGAAAACATCGGGAGAACATCGACTGTGCATAGATTACAGGAAACTGAATGCTGTCACAGAAGGTCAGGTGGATCCATTACCTGATACTACTCAACTATTTGCCAGGCTGAACAGGGCAAAATATTTTTCTAAGGTGGATCTTAGCAAAGGCTATTACCAAATTCCAGTAAAGCCTGAGGTTCGACCTTATTTAGCCTTTAGCACCTCGGAAGGTCATTATGAGTTCAACATGTTACCGTTTGGGTTGAAAAATGCCCCGAGTGTGTTTTCTAGGATGATGCGAAAATTGTTGGATCCCCTGAAAAATCCACGTATTTCGAATTTTATGGATGATATCCTCATTGCTACGGAAACATTTGAGGAACACGTTACCTCTTTGAATATGCTGTTTGATAGACTCAGAGAGGCTAACTTGACCGCTAGACCAACAAAATGTTGTACTGGTTGTAAAGAGTTGGAATTCTTGGGACATACCGTACATCAGGGTAGCATGACCCCTGATCCCAAGAATCTGGAAAAATTGAAAAGAGCACCTAGGCCACAAACAAAGAAAGATGTGCGATCTTTCGTGTCGTTGTGTGGGTTCTACCAAAAGTAAATTAAACATTTTAACTCTATATGTGCTCCTCTGACGGATTTAACTCGCAAGGGTCAACCTGATACAATAAATTGGTCCGCACAGTGTGAATTGGCTTACCAGGAGTTAAAAGAAAAACTCACAAGCAGGCCAGTATTGCAATTGCCTGACTTGAATCAAGAATTAATCGTGAGAAGTGACGCAAGCAATGTGGGCCTGGGCGCTACATTGTTGCAAAGGTCCTCCTCACAAGATGGAGAATTGAACCCAGTCGCTTATGCAAGCCGCAAGTTGAACAAGGCGGAAAAAAATTATTCAACAAGTGAGAAGGAATGTCTAGCTTTGATATGGGCTATAAAAAAAATTCCAGGTTTATCTATATGGCAGGACATTTGTGGTCCAAACGGATCATTCACCTCTCGTATTCCTGTCCCAAGCCAAGCATGAAAATTCCAGATTATTGAGATGGTCATTATTATTACAGCCATACTCATTTCTGATTGAATAAATTCCCGGCCCTCAGAACGTCGGTGCAGACTTTTTGAGTAGACATCCTTAGGATGAAGATCAGAAAAACGAGTAAGACTTCAACTGAGCTAAGTTATCTCGCAGATTATAACCTGCAAATGAATGCATGTTTTAGGACGGGAGGTGTGTAGTAAAATCTGTGAGATAATCGCTCATTTCAGTAAGATTTTAGTCCTATGATAATAAATAACCCCGCCCGTATGTGTCTGACTATAGGCATCTCACACGCCAGCATCGCGCTGAATTTTGTACCATGGTAATGCTTAGAAACGATCCCGCCGTATAAACCTACTCGCTTTCCTTGTGACGTACAATTAACATTTTTAACATTTTGCCCGATCTGATAGAGACTGCGGCAAGACTTATAATTAACGATCTTCCAGAAATGTGCTGCCAAGTTACTGTCTGAATTAACGTAATACTTTAACTTTAACGCCTCTAATAGTAGTAATCCTTACATTTTTTGGTAGTGTAACACGAGACAACAGTAATAATTAACGCAAATTCTAACACCCGCCGCGCAAAACCCCGCTTCGCTTGACACGCTGTGGGATTGGCCTGATGATATATACACACAGACAGTTTAAATTCTCGCCGAGTAATGTATTTCTGACGTCACTCACACAAGTTAGTTATTTGAATAAAAATGCTAGAGAGAGATGAGAGGGGGAAGATGGCCGACTTGTGTAAAATTTATATTTGACGATTGACAGTGACAAAATTGAAAATCTAAACCATACTGAAACTGACCATAAAAATCATATGGTAGTATAGCTTAGAGTCCCCTGAGCAAAAATGTGTTTTAAAAAATATGGTAGTCCAAGTATTAGCCAAGTTATTGAGATAATACTATATGTCTAGTAACACTAAGACGGACAGACTGTGGTTCCTGCTTGTTTTTTTCATAACATTAGTGGGGACGGCAGCTTAGAAAGAGGCATTGGAGTAAATTCAAATTCTATTCGTTGGTATAGGAGTGAAAGGGGAGAGATAGGAAAAATGTAACTAAAAACGAAACATCTTTTTCTATTGGGCATAACTAACGCAGACTGACTAATCGACTACCATACACAGAGTTGTTTGGAATTTTTTTTTTTCAAAAACTACATTTGAATTCTGGTAGTCGCAAGTTTTCCATTGGCCAGTACTAATAGATATTAGCAAAACGCTTTCAATGCTCATCGCCGGTTGACAAAAACTTTTTCTATCAAATACGCTGAGATCAGCTGTGTTAATTTATAAAATAAAGAATTAATTCGCAGTCTGGGCAGGGCAGAGAAAAACTGAGGCCATTCTTTGCAAGTCAGCGTTATTTGTTACTATTTCTTGAAATTGTGGTAAGAATGCTTTATGTATTAATATGTTTATTACAAATGCCAAAGTTAGATACTGCTATTGGGAAAAGTGAAGGACATGCCGGGAGCAGACATTGTTGAGTCCTCATCTTGAACTGTATCTAACTGTGGTATATTGTCATGATTTTGTTTTAATATTATTGTATTAGAATATGTTAGTAAGCCTCCGTGTTCCATGAACACTGTTCACCATGCCTGGAGCGTTTATAATTTAAAAAAAAAAAAAAGAAGAGCAAATCAGACAAAAGGAAATGTGGTTACTCCACGTTATTGTATTGAGGAAAACTATGTAAAAGTACAGTGGCGTATCTGCCATAGAGACCTGAGGTGTAGTCACAGCAAGGTGTGAGTCATATAAAATTAGGGGCGAGTGCACCTGTATGCACGCGAGGCTGACCCCATACCACCATATGTAAATAATAATAATAAAGTGTGATCAGATATAAAAAGGCCAGGGTGTCTTTTTATTGCAGAGGTTTTATTCCCTGTTACCAGCCGGTGACGGGAAATATGATGAGTGAGTGTAACGCCAACAAGTCTCCGGTAAAACGTTTATGCTGTCAGCAGATAGCTGGAGGAGTTTGTGTGTGCTGATATATCTATATTTTCTGCAACGACATACTGAATTATCCTTCTACAAAGAATCCCAGGTGATGTGTTAGCATCTGGGTATATCTGACACTTCAATTATAATAAACTTTGGTATTTCCAATCATACCCAGGATGTTATGGGGCGTGATGAAACTACAGCCCCTCCTAACAAGTGACAAACACTATTAGATAATAAAGTTGTAATCTGTGAATACACCAACAGGAGAGATAGAGTGACTTTATACTTATTGGACAAAGTGTCCACAAATTTTAGTTAATCCTTTTTATGTAAACTATCTTTTCCTCATTTTCAAAGACCTGTCCAAAAGAGATGGCGGGACAGGCAGATTAAATTGTAAAAAAAAAAAAAATATTCTATTTTAAAGAAAAACCTTAACCACTGTTTTCTTCAGTTCCTTATAGGGAGTTAAAGTGTTTTGTGTTTATGTACCATCATTTTTATTTCTCCCCTAGACATTAGGTACATCATACACCAGACACTAGAGCCAAAATAGTGACCGTGTGAGTGTTACGCACAGATTTTTTCGAAAGACATTGTGTAATTATTTTCGAAAGACATTGTATAAGTTTTTCTAAAGACATTGTATATTAACTTGCTTGGATTGTACATTTATTCTTTCGCACAGTCTAAGCTAGATAACTCTTGTATTAACTGTGAATCATTTTACAAGGATGATTACTTCCTCTTGTGACGGGACTCCAGGTCCACTTTTTTGAACGATGTGTTGGTCATTCTCCTTGTATGGTAGTATCGGGCTACCGTTTCTTCGAATGATTGAAACCAGTGTTGAGGATTCTTTTGCTGTCCATATAAGGCGCGATTTCTTACTAAATCGTTCTGGAATGTTCATCAACCATCGTCTCGTTTCTGATTACTACTCAAGTATATGCGTTCTGCGCATGTCTGACTTTAAGAGAGTTAGAATCGTCTTCCGCCCAGCGGGGATTCGAGATGATGTACTGAGCAGAGGACAGACGCATCTGCGTTTTGTGATTTTCATAGGGAAATATATTGTCTTTGTGAGTTAGTTATCTAACTAGACTTTTCCCAGTATTATTCAAGCCGCCTGGAGGCATATGTTTTAGTGGTTGATTCCAAAGAAAGGTAATACCTCTTTATTGAACTTTACGATACCATCTAGTAGTTCGACATTTTGTTGCTCTCTGCTCGCTTGTGTGATTCAAAATGGAGAGGTACTTTGATTAGGATTTCGCCACCGGTATCTTTATACCTGAACAATTTACATATATGGGTCGCTTTAGACCAACAGGACTATTGTCTGTATTCCAGGGTTCGCTATGTCAGCGATTACGCCTAAGTCAAAGGGTTAGACTTAGGAATGTGATAAAGGTCAGTTCGACCTGTACTCCTCAATGCTATTTCTCGTGCAAACGATAACGGACTTATTTATTACACCTGATCTGCCAGCATCAGGAGAGGAGTAATGATTATTTTGTATGTGTACTGATGAAATGCAGCTGACACTGTTACACTATTGATAGTAATGAATATTAATGCATCCAGCTCTGTGCCATATTATTTAGACAGATTTATGAATAATAACTTTATGACACTGTGAACCTTGAACGGTTGTTTACGCTATGACTGATGAGGATTGGATCCTACATGTCTAACAGTTGGCACCAATATCATTTTTTGAATGCTGAAAACTATTGAACTGTGATGTTTATGATGTATGTGAAGTAACTGTCGTTGTGGCGTGAAATAAATGATGAAAACGTCAAGAGCAGTTACCTCCTTTATGACTTCGCATGTCACTTTGCCTGTGCTGTAACTCTGTGGACTAGCTAACTACTTTACACACAGCAACAACATAAACCAGATAAGACACCCTACACTACAACTATAATTTTACTGGTGTCGATAGGGGTGGTAATTGAAGTCAGCCTAAATCCACCCTTATCATTTCATGGTGGCCAAAAGTTGGTTTATTCTGGTACCAGCTCTCAAGGGGGTCAACAAACCCAGACATCATCATCATACTACATACAAGATTGCAGTTCAACTCACTACCTTCAATCAAAGTACCCGGCGTTGCTGATTTTGGAAGGATTTTCAAAGTACCCGGCGTTGCTCGTCAAGTTATCAAAGTTTCCTGACTGAGAAGGACAAGTGCCGGTTGAATCGATTTCCTGTTGCGGATTCAGAAGGTCAAGTGCCGAGCGAATCGATTTATATCTAGAATGTCAAGTGCCGAGCATAGTAAGGATTCAGAAGGTCAAGTGCCGAAACAACGTTCCCAGTATTAGAAGCTCATTTCCTGCGTCATGGCTGTTCATGGGAGCAGATGTTGATCAACGTTGGATCATTTATCCTCAGAATGCTGATCACATCCTCTTCTGCACCGTGCTGACGCTTGGATTTATAGAAGTTAAGTGGCCTGTTTTGTTTGTGAACTGTGCCCTTATGTTCTAACTGAGCCTTCTATACTTTCACATCCTCATTATCAATTTCTTACATGTTATATGTTTATATGTTATATGTCATTTGTATACTTAAATGTTGATATTTCAGCGGGTCTCGGTTGGGTGGTGTCTTTCAGTAGAATATACCACGTAACAGAGGTTTCTACTGTGAGCGTTTTCTTTAGGGACTGTGCAAATTTCCTTTGCGAAATTTGCTAGCGACTTTAGTTGCTATATTTATTTAGTTGTGACGATATGTGCAGTTTTGTTTTCGGTAATTTTTCGCATTCTTTAGTTTTGTTTTGATTTGTTTGTATTTGTAGGTCTCCTCTTTCCTATTTTTCAGTTCTTTACATCATTTTTGTTTATACACTGTGACGTCATTTGTTTGTTTACATTCTTCGCATTTGTCAACACATTCTTTGTGATATTTACTTTTAGTTTTCGCTGTTTATTTATTTGACTTTTGCGAATGTTTTCGTACTGTGTTTAATCTTTGTTATTGTTTACATTGTCTTCGATAATTGTTATTGTTTACATTGTCTTCAATAGTTGTTATTGTTTACATAGTTCTTCAATAATTAGCTTTCACTATTGTTACATATTTGCTTATGCACTATTAGTTATACAGTGCACTGATCATAACTAACTGGTGAATTGGTTTATGCACTATTGGATGTGTAGTGCAGATATGATAAATAACTGATGATTATGTGGTTATGCACTATTGGATGTGTAGTGCCTTATGATTAAGAAGTGACTTGTGGTATTATTATACATTGCATAATACAAGTTCTTTGTCAAAGACTTGTTTCCCACAAAGATTGGAGTGAACATTGGGATTATACAAGTACTTATTTAAGTCTTGTCACTATTAAGCTTGAGATAATTTAATTAATTATTTCAGGTTTTGGACTTATAATATTAGACATCATGTCTACACTTGATTACTTTATTGAACAAGGGAAAGCCCTTGGTAAGACTGGTGATAAATTGGAAGAATATGCGACTACTCAGTATGATAAAGCATTAAAGATGGAAGAGAAAAAAATGGAAATGGAAGCTGAACAAAAGAAATTGCAGATGCAGGTGGAGGAAAGGAGATTTCAAATGGAAATGGAGAAACAGAAAAGAGAAGCTGAGGAGAAAAGACTTGAAAAAGAGTCAGAAAATAAAAAACTTGAAAAAGAGTCAGAAAATAAAAGACTTGAAAAAGAGGCTGAAAATAAAAGACTTGAAAAAGAGGCTGAAAATAAAAGACTAGAGATACAGGCTGAGGCTGAAGAGAAAAAGTTACAAAGAGAGGCTAAGGCTGAAGAAAGAATGTTACAAAGAGAGGCTGATGAGAGAAAAGCAAAAATGGAGCATGAAGAAAAACTCTTAGCTTTGGAGTTAGAAAAGTTGAAGTTGTCTGGTAATGCTAATGATGCAAATAAGGGGTCAGATAGGTTCAATGCAAGTACTTTTAAGATAAAGCTACCTGCATTCAATGCTTCCAGTGACGATATAACGTTTTATCTGGATAGATTTGAACGTACATGTACAGCACATAACAAAGATAAATCAATGTATGTTTATCAGTTATCCAACTTACTTAGAGGTGATACTTTGAGTATGTTAAGTATGGTAGATGAGCCTGACAAGAACAATTATGAAGTTATCAGAGCAGTCTTGTTAAAGAAGTACTAACTTAACGAAGACGGCTATCGTCTTCAATTTAAAAATATGTTGCCAGATACTGGAGTTGAATTCTCTGAATTTATTTCAAAAATTCGACTTACTTTTTCACGTTGGGTTGAGCTGTCTAAGACAGAACATACATATGAGGCACTTATGGACTTGCTACTTAGAGACAAGGTTATGTCTTCTGTAAATGAATCTTTTCTTTCCTTTCTTCATGAGCGTAAGCCTAAAAACATAAAAGAAATGGAAGAATACTGTTGCCAGTATGTGACTGCGCACCCTAACGTAACCGTTAGCAACTCTAGAGTAAAAGAAGGTATGCCAGTTGCTTCGGCAGCACCATATGGCCAAAACTTCAAACGTAAGTTTCAAGGTACTCAACATAATATTAATAGAAAGAGTAACCGTAATTATGATCAAAATCATAGCAATCAATCACATGGTGATTCTTCTTCGCAGAACTGGAGACAAGCTGACACTCTTCGTTATTATGGATCTAATAATTTTAGACATTTCCGCAAAGGTAGTCAGTATAGAGGTAGCTACTTTTCGCGTAAACCTCAAAATCAATCTGCTAGATTTTCAAATCAATATAGAGATGATAATGACAATTATGGAAACTGGAACACAAACCAGGATAACAATTACAGGAGAGAAAATAATGATAATTTCAGAGGCAATAATGGTCGCGGTAGATCTCTTCATAAGAGAAAGAGATATCAACAGACAAACTCTGTACAACAAGAATCTCAGGGAGCAGATAAACAGGTTAATGATAATAAAAACCCTAATGCTATCGGATGTTCTTCTTTTGACTTTGGTAGAGCAAATAAATGTCCCCAATGTAGTACTTTGTTCGAACCAACTACTGTAACTACGTTAAGCTGTGGTCACCCTCTTCCCGCTCTCCCTGCTTCAGTTGCGCATGACGGGAGAGGCTCTCTTATACTACATAAGGGTCTTGTAAATAGTAATCCAGTCTCACTTTTTTTTTATTTTGGATGTACTACTATTGGTGTTAGACAATCTCTTGTAAATCCATCCTGTGCTACAGGAAAAGTAATCAAATGTGTCACATTTGGTGGCACTTTGGAAAAGTATCCTACTGCCATAATACATATTGCTACTCCCTTCTTTACGGGAGATGTCCACGCGTGTCTTCTTCCTAACCCTATTGCGGACCTTATTATCGGGCGTATTCACGGAGTTAGGGAATGTACCCCACAGCAGATAGCTGCTTGGGAAGAGCAGAATATACATGCTACCAATGCAGTGGTCACAAGAGCACAAGCTCTAGAGACACCGCAAACTTCATTGACTAGTGATGATGAAGTAAATAGCCAAGGTAGTCACTGCGTTATTTCACGTGACTCATTCATAAAATTGCAAGAAGAAGATCCCACTTTACAAAAATTCTTTATTCTAGCAAAAAAAGGTGACCCAAATCAAAATACAACAAGAAAGTCTTGGATTTCTATGAAGAACGGCGTACTTGTACGTATGGTACAAGACTCGACTACGTCTGCACACTCTCAAATTCTTGTGCCTAAGAGTATGAGATTGCAAATATTGCAACATGCTCATGACTCGCAATGTGCTGGACATATGTGGTTTTCCCGTACAAAGTCGAGGGTTCTTGCGGCTTTCTTTTGGCCATTTGTAAGCAAGGACATACGTATTTACTGTCGATCTTGCAAAGTATGTCAGGAGGTCAAATCGAGAGGGCCACGACATGCTGCGCCTATCCAGGCTGCTGACATCCCTATTCGCCCTTTTCAGAAGATGGCGATAAATATTATCGGTCCTTTTAGGATTAAGTCGGCTAGAGGACATCAATTTATCCTCACATGTGTCGATATGTGCATACTTGGCCAGAGGCTATCCCTCTCAAGAGCATCTCAAATGCCGATATTGCAGACGCTCTGTGGCTGATATTTTCTCGCTTGGGTTTCCCCAGAGAAATATTGTCAGACCATGGCACACAACTTATATCCGACACTATGTCACAGGTAATGTCTATTTTACATATTAAAACGTCTCTCAGCAGTATATATCACCCAATGTCGAATGGGTTAGTTGAGCGTTTGAATAGGACACTAAAGACTTTACTTGGGAAGATAACTGAGGATCATCCTCAGGATTGGGACAGGGTTTTACCCGCGGCTCTCTTCGCTTATAGAGAGGTCCCCAATGAACACACAGGATTTTCTCCTTTTGAACTTGTTTTTGGCGCGCGACCGCGCGGCCCTATGTCTTTACTTCACGATCTCATCACTGCCGATAATATTAGCGACGACACTCAATCTTCTTATGAGTATGTCATTGCTCTAAGGCAAAAGATCATCGAGGCATGCAAATTAGCAACTTCGTCATCCGAGTTTGCCAAAGAAAAGGCAAGACAATTTGCTAATAAAAATAGATGTCTACGACAACTTTGTCCAGGTGACAAAGCTCTCGTTCTACTTCCTTCAAGGGAGAACAGACTTCTTATTGCATGGAAAGGTCCATATGCAATAGTCTCCCAGATTTCCGACGTCGACTATGTCGTCGATATTGATGGGAAACATAAAACTTTCCACATAATTATGTTGTCGGAATTTCATGAACGACCTGACTATTTGCAGCCTATTTTCCAGGCGACGGACGACTCTCCAGTACCTCATGGTCATTACTCATCCCTGTCAGTCATACAGGATGAGGAAACTACTTTTTCTGATGTCAATCTTCCACTTCCTATGGTCTCACTTCATTCTACGGAATCTTGGAAAAACGTTACCGTTTCTCCTAATCTTTCCGCTGAAGAACATCGACAAGTTTCTTCGATGTTGCAGATATTTCAGGATGTCCTTACAGACATCCCGGGACACACACATGTCATCGAACATGACATTGTGCTTATGGACCATAATCCTATCAGAGTCAGACCCTATCCGATACCTATCCACTTTCAGTCACAAGTCGAGAAGGAATTGGATGAGATGATACGATTGGAAATAATCGAACCATCTACTTCACCTTACTCTTCGTCTATTTTTATTGTCCGAAAAAAAGACAATAATATTCGCATTTGCGTTGATTATCGCAAATTGAACCAGGTTACGAAGTTTGATGCTGAACCGATGCCTTCTCTAGAAGAGCTACTAAACAAACTCTCTAATTCTAGATTCTTTACCAAACTAGACTTGTCTAAAGGTTATTGGCAAGTTCCTTTAACTGAACGTGCCAAACCTTTTACCGCTTTTTCTACACTTAGGGGTTTATTTCAATGGAATTTCATGCCTTTCGGCCTTATGAACGCCCCTGCTACATTCGTACGCATGATGCGTCGAATTCTTTCATATCGTACTGATGTCATAGCATACTTAGACGATATCTGTCTATTCAGTGATTCCTGGGAAGATCACTATTTGGGTTTATACGAATTGCTGTCTACTCTTCGTGAGTATAACTTGACTGCCAAACCCTCTAAAGCCTTTATAGGGTTTAGCGAGATTTCTTTTCTGGGTCATCGTGTTGGTCATGGTCTTTTAAAGACAGAGGACCACAATGTTTCGAAAATACTAAACATTTCTGTCCCTAAGACGAAGAAACAAATACGGAGTCTCTTAGGTTTGATACAATTTTACGGACGATTCATTCCGAATCTGTCCTCCATTATGGCACCACTTTCTACTTTACTGAAGAAAGGATCGCCTAATCTGATCCGCTGGTCTCAAGAATGTCAATCCTCATTGGACCAGATTAAAACTCTATTCTCATCCCCACCTATTCTTAGGTTACCTACTATTGAGAAGACTTTTGTTCTTCGAAGTGACGCCTCGTCAACTGGAATTGGGGCAGCACTTATGCAGGAGTATTCTGATACTCTGCATCCGGTGATGTATATCTCTAGGAAATTAAATGCTGCAGAAAGGAATTACTCGGTTTTAGACCGTGAATTATTGGCTATGGTATGGTCAATTCTCAAGTTGCAAAGATTCCTTCTAGGCGCACATTTCATTGTGGAAACCGACCAGAAAGCTCTTACTGCCATGCAGAGCAAAAACTTGAAGAGCTCGAGGTCCACTCGATATGCCATAGCTCTTCAACCATTTCATTTTACGGTGCGAGCTATCCGTGGTTCGGATAATGTGATGGCAGACATTCTGTCCAGATGCCCACACGATTCCACTTAATTCTTCTGTTATATATAGTTACTGATATACAGTCCTCTACTATAATGACATATCAGCACATATGTTATCACTTTTTGTGAATTTATAACATTGTACCATATAATGTTAAGGAGGCTTAGTTAGCGATATATGGGCCAAAAGTTTACGGCCACATTTATATACTGTAATTTGATTGATGTATTAAGAAATTTAGCATATACCATAACGAATTTTTATTATTGATATTTTCGCAGCACATCTTTGACGTCTGCGAGATTATGTCCATTGTGGAACTTTGAAACATATCAAGCCCTAAGTCAATCTGGAGCGGATTATGTCCACGTCTTCTATGAACATCTATTTAATTAGAACAATACAATGTATTATTATATTATATGCATGTATCATGTATTTTGTGTAATTCTAAAGTGCGGTATAGTAGTATATGACACAGCTGTTTGCACAACACTTCATTGTTTAATACTATGATAATATATTTGTATTCATATAAGTATACTTTGGCTTGCATTATGATGTTGCCATCACTATGGCGTATGTTGGTGGCACCTCCCTGGAATATACGTGTACACTTAGGGAAATATTTTTCTCTAAGGTTCTGAGATATAATCTCAGCTAGCGCTCCATGCGTCTAGCAAGCCGCATATTAGGCATTATATCCGCGCATAATACGTGCGTTAATAGCCTGTTGTTTCTGGCTCTCTGCCATCAATGGTACCTATACCTTGTAGCGGTATGGCAGCTTGCGTACCCTGACAATCCCCAGAGCTATGCCAGTGGGAGTTTTACTCCTGGTAGGTTCAACCAAGCTGGACTGGTCTGTGTGGGTAGGGGTCAGACAAAAGCTGGTACCCTGGTCCTCCAGGTTGGGGGTTTTAGCATAGGGCTGACACCCCTGTCTATGTAAAAAAAAATAATGAAGTTACGGAAACAACATCAAATGAACAAACTTTGCTGCGGGATGGACATTCGGAGTCTGTGGCTCGTATGACTGTCAGTGGTGAAAGCCGAAAGGAAGCCACTGACATGAAAACGGATGTCCTGACCGGAAAACAGGATACAAGAATAGGATTTTGGAATGTCAGGACAATGTACGAGACAGGTAAACTAAGACAGGTCACGGCAGAAATGAGAAACTATAGGTTACACATCCTGGGGATAAGCGAGAGCAGATGGACAGGGGCAGGAAAAGTTAAAACAGCAACAGGAGAAACAGTACTTTACTCTGGAAGAGAGGATGGACAGCACAGTGAAGGCGTAGCCATTATTCTACAGAAAGGGATAGAAAGGACATTACTGGAATGGAAACCCATCAACAACAGACTGATACGATTGAGATTGAGAGGGAGATTCACCAACATTACAATAATACAATGCTACGCACCAACGAATGATAGCGATCAGGAGGTCAAGGATGAATTCTATCAACAACTGCAGAAAGAAATGGAAGACACACCTAGATATGATCTTGTTATAGTAATGGGAGACCTCAATGCGAAAGTTGGTACACACAATACATATAATGAAAGAACAATGGGGAAATGCGGCAGCGGAACAGCAAACGAAAATGGGGATAAGCTAATAAGTTTCTGTAGCATTAACAACCTGGTCATTGGAGGAACACTTTTCCCACATAAGGAAATTCACAAGTTAACATGGGAATCACCAAATGGTCGGGACAGAAACCAGATAGACCACATCATGGTTAACGGTAGATGGAGACATGCATTACAAGATGTGAAGGTAAGAAGAGGTGCAGATGTGGGAAGCGATCACCATTTAGTAGTAGCAAAACTGAAAGTGAAACTAAGAAGGGCTGGACCAACTGTAACTACACAGAAAAGGTTTGACATCAGCAAATTGAAGGACCCCCTTACCAGAAAAGCGTTTGCGGCCGACATTAAGAAACGATATCAATTTGCCAAAAGCCAGGAAAAGACATTGACTGATGATATAGACCAGAATTTTAACACCATTTCAACAATATATAAGGAAAGTAGCAAATCATGCTTAGGATTCCAGGAAAGGAAGAAGCAAGACTGGATAACACCAGAAACACTAAACACCATAAAGATGAGAAAGGAAATGAAAAGAAAGAAAACAGAAGCGAAGTCCCCCAGGTTAAAGCAACTATATAGCGAACAGTACAGTCAACTGGACAGGGAAGTTAAACGCTAAACCCGAGCCAACAAAAGGAATTTCCTAGACGATCTTGCAAAACAGGCAGAAGAGGCAGCACTGAGAAATGAACAAAGCACAGTATACAAAATAACTAAATTCATCAGCGGAAAACAAGGTGCAAACAATATTACATTAGTAAGAGATAAGCAAGGAAATCTCATCAAGACAGCAGAGGGACAGGAAACAAGATGGGCAGAGCACTTCAGAGAAACTCCGAACAAGGAAATACCAGAGACACAATTGAATGTTCCTGAGGCTGAAAACGATCTAGATGTAAATACAGACATTCCACGAAAAGAAGAAATCATCACAGCAATCAAAGGGTTAAAGAACGGTAAAGCTCCGGGCCATGATAACTTAAATGCAGAGCTATTTAAGACAGACCCTGAGCTAGCAGCAGAACTATTAGAACCACTATTTTCACAAGTGTGGAAAACGGGGACAACACCATCAGAGTGGAACAAAGGAATAATTGTCAAATTGCCCAAGAAGGGAGATCTTTCAGACTGCAATAATTGGAGAGGAATCACTCTTCTCTCAGTTCCCAGCAAAATACTAGGCAGGATAATTATACAGAGAATTTCAAAGGCAGTAGACTACAAACTGAGGAAAGAACAAGCAGGATTTAGAAAGAACAGAAGATGTGTAGACCATATATTCACTCTCAGGAACATTATAGAGCAGTGCTCAGAATGGCAAAGACAGCTTTACATAAATTTTGTTGATTTTGAAAAGGCTTTTGACAGCATACATAGGGACAGTTTATGGAAAATACTGAGGGCTTATGGAATTCCAAGCTGCATAGTGTCAATCATAAAAAGCCTCTATGCCAACTTTACGTGTAGTGTTGGGCAGAGCAACCTAACCTTCGAGGGGAAGACAGGAGTACGACAGGGATGCCCCTTATCAACCACTCTATTTTTAACAGTCATAGACTGGGTGATGCGCCAGACAACAGAGGGCAGTCCAAGAGGAATAAGATGGACTACATTTTTAACATTGGAAGATCTGGAATATGCAGATGACATTGCACTGCTGGCACATTCACATCAACACATCCAGGAAAAAACGGATAGACTCAATAAATTTAGCCAGCAGGTGGGCTTGAACATCAATTTAAAGAAGTCTGAGGTCATGACGCTCAATGTGAGCAACCCTGAGCCCATATCAGTAAGGAATCAGCAACTGGTACAGACAGATACCTTCACATACCTAGGAAGCATAGTAACACCAGACGGTGGGGCAGGCAAAGACATCAACATCAGAATGAATAAGGCAAGAACAGCCTTCTTTAGCCTAAATAACATCTGGAAGTCCTCCCAATACAGCACAAGCACAAAATTAAGATTATACCAGAGTTGCGTGCTTTCTGTGCTTCTCTATGGTGCGGAATGCTGGAGAGTCACAGAGAAGGAAATGTCAAAATTGTCCTCTTTTCACACAACATGCCTAAGAAAAATTCACCGAATCTTTTGGCCGAATACCATCACCAACCAAGATCTGCTTACTCGTAGCAAGCAAGAGGACATGCATACCATCATAGCTGGCAGACGCTGGAGCTGGGTTGGTCATGTCCTCAGAAGAGACTCCGATGCCATCACAAGAACAGCTATGCTTTGGACCCCTGAAGGAAAGCGAAAGAGAGGCCGACCAAAAACAACTTGGCGGAGGACTGTGGAGGCTGAGATGCAAAGAATGAACCAGAGTTGGGGCACTGTACGAAGGATGGCCACCGACCGTGCAAAGTGGAATCAATTTGTTGTTGCCCTACAAGACGCCACTAGGCATGATGGCCACTGACTGCTTTGACGGTCGGTGGTTAAGGATCGAAGAAGAAGAAGAAAGTTTCTTGCTCTAGGATTCAAAAAAAAAAAAGTTTCATTTTTTTTCCCCGGGGGGTGCGGTAATGTTACGCACAGATTTTTTCGAAAGACATTGTGTAATTATTTTCGAAAGACATTGTATAAGTTTTTCTAAAGACATTGTATATTAACTTGCTTGGATTGTACATTTATTCTTTCGCACAGTCTAAGCTAGATAACTCTTGTATTAACTGTGAATCATTTTACAAGGATGATTACTTCCTCTTGTGACGGGACTCCAGGTCCACTTTTTTGAACGATGTGTTGGTCATTCTCCTTGTATGGTAGTATCGGGCTACCGTTTCTTCGAATGATTGAAACCAGTGTTGAGGATTCTTTTGCTGTCCATATAAGGCACGATTTCTTACTAAATCGTTCTGGAATGTTCATCAACCATCGTCTCGTTTCTGATTACTACTCAAGTATATGCGTTCTGCGCATGTCTGACTTTAAGAGAGTTAGAATCGTCTTCCGCCCAGCGGGGATTCGAGATGATGTACTGAGCAGAGGACAGACGCATCTGCGTTTTGTGATTTTCATAGGGAAATATATTGTCTTTGTGAGTTAGTTATCTAACTAGACTTTTCCCAGTATTATTCAAGCCGCCTGGAGGCATATGTTTTAGTGGTTGATTCCGAAGAAAGGTAATACCTCTTTATTGAACTTTACGATACCATCTAGTAGTTCGACATTTTGTTGCTCTCTGCTCGCTTGTGTGATTCAAAATGGAGAGGTACTTTGATTAGGATTTCGCCACCGGTATCTTTATACCTGAACAATTTACATATATGGGTCGCTTTAGACCAACAGGTCTATTGTCTGTATTCCAGGGTTCGCTATGTCAGCGATTACGCCTAAGTCAAAGGGTTAGACTTAGGAATGTGATAAAGGTCAGTTCGACCTGTACTCCTCAATGCTATTTCTCGTGCAAACGATAACGGACTTATTTATTACACCTGATCTGCCAGCATCAGGAGAGGAGTAATGATTATTATGTATGTGTACTGATGAAATGCAGCTGACACTGTTACACTATTGATAGTAATGAATATTAATGCATCCAGCTCTGTGCCATATTATTTAGACAGATTTATGAATAATAACTTTATGACACTGTGAACCTTGAACGGTTGTTTACGCTATGACTGATGAGGATTGGATCCTACATGTCTAACAGTTGGCACCAATATCATTTTTGAATGCTGAAAACTATTGAACTGTGATGTTTATGATGTATGTGAAGTAACTGTCGTTGTGGCGTGAAATAAATGATGAAAACGTCAAGAGCAGTTACCTCCTTTATGACTTCGCATGTCACTTTGCCTGTGCTGTAACTCTGTGGACTAGCTAACTACTTTACACACAGCAACAACATAAACCAGATAAGACACCCTACACTACAACTATAATTTTACTGGTGTCGATAGGGGTGGTAATTGAAGTCAGCCTAAATCCACCCTTATCAGTGAGATCTAGGGAGGTAGCGTTAGGTTCCCTGCAAATACATCATTATCATCTATTAGAGTCAGGGGCCTACATGTGCTTGACTTCATACGGTTAACACAGACACAGATTTATTTCCTTTTAGGTATAACATCATAACCTCCCCAGCAAATTAAACTTGCTATAGAGCGTCAGGAAAATAAGCAGCTGAGGGCTGTCACCTCAGGAGCGCATTCACATAGTCGGTAATTTGTGGTACTGATTTTTATTATGTGCTCTCAATTATCGCACTTTTCTTTTTTTCTTTCCTTCTTCGTTATCTTTCTGCTAAATCGCAGATATTTGAGTACTGTCGAATTCCTTGACACTCCATGTAGGTGATAATAATCACATTTGTTTGACGCTACCCAGATTTGCTGAGATAATTACTCGCAGTCGCAAGGGAGTGGCACAGCTTGGCTAAGATTAGTACAAGATCTCGTGTACGCGGCGGAAACTTATGACATAAGAAAGTAATGATGGTTGCATTTTGAACACGCTGTTGTATGAGTTTACCGATCTGTCTGTAAGTTTGTACACAAGGGCATCGGACATCTTATTACCATATATGGGAGAGTTGACCTCTGCCTTACGTTCAAAATTATCCGATGTCGGAATATTTTGAAATTACCCCATAATCCGCCTGTTTGAATATGAATGGAGGTTTTTGATAGCTCATAACAAACGAAGGCGTGGGAAGGCAGTGAATATAATCTGATCATTTTCTCAAACTATTTCACTTGAGAAATCGCTCGCCAAGACACAGGGCTACAGTGAAGAATTAGAATTCAGAATTCCTTCTTAAAATATAGGACACCTTTCATTGGAGTTTTATCAGGACTTATAATATAGCCCACTAAATCTCTAACAGTTTAAATAAGGAAACCGGGACTGGGGAAACTGAAGGACCACATATGAAGTCAGAGAGGGAACTTATTAAATTAACGACACCCCAGACGCGTTTAAGAGGCCGATTCAAGTCTCTTTTATTCATCTGAGCAAAAAAGTCAGTGAGCCAGGATTAGCGTAAGTTGTGATTTACATTTTATTACTAACATGTGAACTAACACACACACACATATATATATATATATATATATATATATATATATATATATATATATATATATATATATATATATATATATATATATATATATATATATATATATATACCAACGGGCTGATCACCCGTTTGCCAGTCACTTTGATTACGGAAACAACGACGAACGGATTGATTTGTCGTTGCCCTAAAGACGCCATTAGGCGTGATGGGAACAACGGCAAAGAAAATCTATTCGCTGTTGCCCTTAAGACGCCACTAGGCGTAATGGCCACTGACTGCTTTGCCGGTCGTTGGCTAAGGACGGAAGAAAAAGAATATATATATATATATATATATATATATATATATATATATATATATATATATATATATATATATATATATATATATATATATATATATATATATATATATGTTAGTTCACATGTTAGTAATAAAATATAAAATGTAAATCATATTTATATATATTACCACGTGAAGTTAAATATGTGAAACTCGCTAGTGGATGTTAGTCATTTGAGGCTGGCAACCTCAGCGTATAGAATGATGATTCACGAACCACCAATGCATGGGCTGGTGATTGCTTTATTGATAGTTTCGTAAAGAGAACTAAAAGCATAAAGTAGTTCCAGATTCCCTATGGAGCAGGGAGGGAAGGATGAAAGAAATGGTGTACATTCTAAGTATAATACTTACATTTTTAAAGCGGTGTAAATGTCCCTATAAACATAGTCACTTTAAAATTAATGTAAGTTTTCTAGCTTAAACCAGTGTAAATGTCTGTGTGAAAATATTCATTTTAAAGTAATGGAAGTTTCAAACTTTTCAATCAGTGTAAAACATAAATGAAAACATATTCAATTTATATTGTGAACACTTTTCAATCAGTGGAGATGTATATGTACTCTATCTGTATTATTAACCTTTTCATTTAAATGTCACGTAAAGCTAAAGCTATTCTATTTAAATGTAAATGAAGTTTTATCCCAAAGGATTAAATTTAATTCTCATGGAGGGTCAATTCTGAGTTAATTGGGATGGTGGTATTGGAAGATAGGAACCCATAACTATGGGCTGGAAAACGCCATACTCAGAAGAGCGTTTCGTTCTATTCTTTTACCATAGTTATTGGTGGTACAAGTAGAATGTACTATCTCTGGAACAAGATGGGAACCGTGGCCTAAGCTTTAAGACGAATGACCCACGTGGTAGACTCTCCTTGACATTTCTGGGAAACGAGCTACCCCCGACAACTTTGGTCAGATCCGAGCGTGGGCAGAGTGAAAAGAACCAACCCATAAGAAGGATCAGAACCATCATTGGCAGCTAAGTTCAAATCTATGCTGCCACTTGAACTTCCTGTAACACTTCACAATCCTTAAAGGCCATGATGATAACTTTTCTTGATCCATAACTATTCAAATTATTTTCCAACTGTTAAAACTTAAAGTGATTATTAAATTTTGTTATTTGTAATGTTTGTCGTGGTTGAGTTAAAGTGTAAGAGTATTTGTCGAGTTGGACAATAGTAGTGAAATCGACAATGATAGTGAACTGACAAAGTTATAGATTACACATAGATAAGGTGTAAATAGGAGGTGGACTTGAGACCAACCTGGAAGAAGATTTATTAAAAGTTATCTCTCTCCAAGCCTCAACACACTTATATAGTCTAAGCACCGCCTGCTCTCCCTCTTTTCTCTGGTCATCAATAGAGACTATGGTAAAGAGCTTGTAATATTAATTATGGATGAAAGGGTCGTGAACAGCGCATTAATAAATGAGTAAAATTTATTAAAGAAGAAATGTATGAAAATAATGCATATCAGCACAAACAACATAAAAATTACATCAATAATCACAAATATGCAAATACACACCAACGAACACACAGACCACCAACATAAAACCTGTAGAACACCGAGAAATAAATAAACCGAGTTTCAGTCCGTCCGCTTTCGTGGGACCAAATGCAATAGCTCCAGTAAGTGTCTTCACGTGTAGATATCCTCCATAGGTGATGGAAATAACATAAATAAATCCACTGCAGGCGCTATCGTTGGTGACACCCTAATGGCGCGATGGACTGAGAAGACTCTGTCTATCTCCGGCTGACCGCTCATAAGTGCAGGGTTTTAAATAACTAGAAACACACACAAGACGAGGTGACTTGAGGACAAATGGTCCATTTGCGCTATTATCCGGTGCACGAATTTTGCTTGCGTACTTGGTAGGAAATCCGGTTTAGGCTGGCTTGAACTGTGGTTTGACTGAGTGCTCCCTTTTAGCACACTAAGTCTGGTGATTTAAATTCTGCTATAGACGCTGGGCTGCTAGATATGTTGGAAGCCGCAATGCTCTGACTGGCGATCAATAGGCGAGTAGGAAACTACTACCGCAACATACGATTTTTCAGAGTTGCTATGGCTCGTTACATAGTGCGTGAGCTTATTTCCCGTTAGAGGGAATGGCGTTGACAAAGGGTTTTGCTTCAGGTATGGGGGTTGACGACTAGTGATGCTAGGTGTTTTCAGAAACCCTCTAGATCGAAGAGAATATGACGTTCTTCGCCTGACTGGAGTCTTGTTCTAGCAATTCGGTATCCCTGAAAACTGAGATACAAACGAAACGACTTTTACATCAAGCAAACAATAAAATTACAATAACGTTATAATAAACAGTTATGCTCCACAATGGGATCTATAATTTATGGTTGTCATTGCTGTGATAGTCTCCCTCCTGTTACTTCCGCTCTATCAATTATCAGCATGCTCCCGCATAGGCTAATACATTTTGTACATACATGTACCAGCCAGTAAATGTTCTTACAGCAAAATCTACTTCGTCTTCTTCAAACTCAACATACAGGAAACTTAACCCTGTAGTTACAGCTGAGTGGATATGCTATTCATCTTACAACATTAAGTGAATTTACATTAACAGATTACAGCATTTGTCATTACAAGATAAATCGTATGCGCCCCTTGGGGAAATATATTAACATGCCACAAATGAATACATAGAAAATGCAATGTTCTTGCTATAATAATACAGGTGTGACTGAACATAAGATATAATTATATCTATGGCTGGTGACTGCTTTCTGTGAAAGTTATAACTAGTGTCTAGCTACCCAAGTAAGCATATCAAATTCCACACCCAACCATTAGAAGTTTCTATCAGAAAGGAATAAATGACTATCTCCTATAATACAGAGTTATAGCGCCTGTGCATCACTATTCAGTTTTAAGTGATTAACCCACACCTCTGACATTTCCTTACAGTAATGACAGTTATTTTAGCCTACTCTTAACCCATGGTAAGCATCTGTACGGACTGATTCTACGCCTAGTAAGTATCTGTTTATCGTAAGTTTACCATTAACCCATTGTAAACCATAACTGCTTAAGCACAACTTAACTAAGGCGGTAGATGGCGCTGCATTATCACTGAATTAAATTACCGGGAGAAATCCTCAAAAATGAATTCACGTCACATTCCTATCAGATATATATATATATATATATAAAAAGGCTAACATGAATATACATATTATAAGAGATGTCTGTACTTACCCCGAGAATGCCGAGAACATAGGCAATAACATTTAGTTCTGTGTTAACGTTTGCCTGAGTCTCATTATGGTCATCCCGGGCAGGAAATATTTTACGAGTGTCTCTGACTGATTAAAACCCTCTACTCTTATAGTTTACAAATGACGCTACCCGGACACCTGGCATGGCTTGTTTCTACAGATATTTCGGCGTATAACGTAATCAAGAGTAAGTCAAATGTTATTCTCGAGGTATACATCAGAAGCAACAACCGCGAGAAAGTTCCCCAGATAGACAATACATAATATTATGAGAGCTAACTGCGTCGTCTAAGGGCCAAACCACAAAGACCAAACGCGGGTTTTATCTCCCCCTGAACCGGAGATCAAACCTGTTATCAGCATGAAACATTCCTCTGGTCAGACAAACACCAGGTGCGGTTCAGGTAATATTATCGTAAGCTGAGCTGACCGCTACTGACCAGTGGGGAATTTATAATGAAGGCCAGAACGAAAACAAAGCTGCGGGGTGGGTCTGAGAGGGGAATAATGGGCCACGTAGGTAAATCCAAAGAAAGAAAATACAAAAGTCAAAGAAACCAGGACATTAAAAGAGTAATAAAAGAGATGGGACGTGATGGAAAGACAAATTATCAGTCAACGTGACAATGTTACAAATTTAACTTCGATTTAATCATTTTAAAGCTACTGCATGTTTGTCTCAGTCAATTTACTACACACACTCTAAACAGAGCCATACTAGAATAATAGAATTCCACTGAGTAAATGTTGCGTTGGGGTTTGAGAGATCGTGCTGATGTAAATATTTATATTACGCCGTGAGTGTCCAACAACATTGCATCCAACTTGGATAAAGTTAATAACACTAGTCGTGGTTGAGTCCACGAATACGTACATTTAATGACGAATCATCACAATAGTTTTTCATGTAATCATATAGTTGTACATACATAATTTAGTCTCCTGCAGTCAATGATGCATCGTCGCATGTCAGCCTGTATACTCGCAATGTCGGCATGTAGTGATAACTGACAGCTGGCGATGGAAATATATAATAATTCTCCCAGAACTTCTTACTTAAATAAACTGCTCATCAAATTAGGATGCTCAAATACTGCATCAGTAGAATTAAAGTGGCGACCTTCGTTACAATACTAAGCCACGCAGGTAGACTGTAAATTCAAAAACGTTGGGAGCAATATTAATCTACGTTTTGCTTAGACAGATTCCAATGACGAAAGGCCCAGAGAGACCGTTGTCTGCCTAGTTTAGCACCTTACTACGTCATCCTATTATTAGTGACGCCTACACATAATCGCGTTCAATAAAAATATCTTCTAGTGTAAAATACATCATGTTGTCCTCAGATAATTATGTTAGCGCGTAAATTTAAACTGGTAACAAAATCTAACTGAGACCAACATGTAATAGACATAAATATACCTTAACAGTAAATCAGGGGTGGGGGCTTAAACGAGCTGAAAAGAAGTGCTTAAATCCTTCACAAAAGCGTTGGCAGAATTACAGAGTTAACATACTCAGCCAAAGCAGTATTGTTCTCGCTTACTCTGAATATCTTGTGAAGACTCCCTTTGTAACAGAAGTGTCATCACCCTTCTATCTACATCTCTGCCAAGAGTAATCTGCTCACGCTCGTCTCTGATCAAGGTTGTCGGGGGTAGCTCGTTTCCCAGAAATGTCAAGGAGAGTCTACCACGTGGGTCCTTCGTCTTAAAGCTTAGGCCACGGTTCCCTTTTTGTTCCAGAGATAGTACTTTCTTCTAGAAGTTCTCATATTTCCTAGGTGAAAAAAGGCGAGTCAGCTGTTTAGACGTCTTTTTAATTTCTCTGTAACCACCTCATTATGCCATTTCCATCCTGGACGGCTGAGTTGAATTACAAGCTTTGGATGATGTTGTCATGTTGAATTTTTGTTGTTGTTGTAGCTATGAGCTTTTAGTTTTTACAGTACCGGTTAGCCACGCGCCCAGCCCTCCTTAGTCGCCTGCCACGAATCGCGTGGTAAATCAGATGGTGCTTGTGTTTTATATTATTTGCCTCGTTTGGTCCCCTGTAAAACGTCGTTCACTCGGTTTCTGTATTACAAGTCTCAAGATGCGGCAAAATGGGCACTTCTGGCGTATGGTTCGTCTCGTTTTCAGCCTTTTAAAAATGTCCACCTCTTGGCTGAGATCCTTTCACCCCTTAAATAAGAAGTGGCTGCGTCCGTGAGGTCAGTTATTCCTAGTGTTAACGATTGTCAGGGTGATGCTTTCATACTAGAACGAAAACGAATTATAAAAAAGAGAACGTTTGTCGATATTTAGGTAATGTATGTGATGTACGCTGGCTTGATGATTCAAAAAAAAAAAAAAAATGCAGTTTCGATAACGTTTGTGAGCCGACAGCCACTGTTACCACGCACTGAATCTCTTGACCTATTGACCCTGCAATTGTAAACGCGGGTTCCGGAAACAACTCATCTTTGTGTGTCACTGCGAGCGACGTACTTGGACTGTGCGCTAGCCCTGCACAGACAATATTTTTTTATATTCCTATATTGCTGTTGGATTAATTAGCAACCCCCGTACCTTAAAATGCCTGTCTTCCATACAAAGACAATTGAGAGTATATTGGAGCCAGTTGCTCAACAAGTAAGTGATTTGATTATTTCATCTGTCTATACGTGAGAGTTGAAGGCTAGCAGACGATATACGGGTCACGACACCGGTTCCGCAAACAGGGAAACCAGTGGGAATTTGATTTATTTTTCCCACGCGTCGGTTATATCAAGCCGTGTTTTCACTTAACCACTGGCCGTGTATTCTCTGCCTAGATTCTAGAACAAATTTTATAATTCTGCACTTCGTTGTGTCTTTCTTATATTCATGGCAGACAGTTTTATGAAAATGTGATTGTGCGCATAATTGATTTTAAAGATTGCACACATGTGGCGTTTTCTTCAGTTTTAGTCAGATCCTCTATTCAAATACAAGTTTTTCTTCATTCGTATATATGTCCTGGGCTGCTCACAAATCCTATAATTTACGCTCTTTAATTCGTTTCTTGTTTCGATTTAGTTAGTCCTGTGCCGTTCGATATTCAAAAATAGCTTTTCTTTGTCTCATGAAGCATCACTTCATAGATTTTTTTCCACATCCCAGTAGGATAGTCAGTAGTATTGCTTTGTCTGCGGCAGACTGATGATTCGCATCACTTACGTTAAAATCGTTTTGATGCGCGAAGACATGCGGAGACCAACAAAGAACACACAGAACAATAATACATTCACGAAGGAATGCTTAAAAAGAATCCTGAAAAGTAAATTGTAGAAGAGAGGCAACAAAATCCCTTTTCGCTGAGCAATGTAAATAGAGACAGGACATTGATTTCAGCATGCACCAAGGACGAACAAACGAATTCTTTATTTCATCAAAATAAAGAAATAGGCATTGTTGCCTTTTTTACATTTCTGCCCTGCAGTAACACAATTCTAAAAGTGATTTCACAAATTAATACATTCTTAACTTCAACAGTAAGTAGTTAATATTGCATTCACCAATGTAACATACTCATACATACATACAAGGCCCCCGTTTTAGTTCCCCTGGGGTCTCTAATGAGAGAACGAATGGGACTACATACCCCTCAGGCATGTCGTAAGGAGCGACTAATATGAGATTATGCAAGGGGCTCGCAACATCACCATGTGCAATAAATTGCTTCAGAAAGCACCACTACAAGAGTATGTGAGTTTTGACACAATCTTCTTGCATGGGGACCAAATGTATTGGTGGCTCCATGCTTCGTTAGGAGCAACAACAAATAAAAGGGAAATAATACACCGAGGAAACCAACCTCTAGTGCCATTCGTCAGGCACTGGCACGGAACCTCCATGGAAAGTGGAAGAGGTGAAGATCAAAGACCACACACAGAAAAGAAACTCTACAACGGATCAGAGAAGAAACTCTACAACTGATCTAAAGGTCAGAGGTTAAAACAAATGTCGCGAAGAGACAAGGCACACATGGAGGCTTGTTTCACTGGCCTGTGCACACAGTGGGGGTTGATTATAGAAAAGTTGTTCGGGTATCTTCTTAATAGTTTCCTTGGTACGTCTGTGGCCGGGGCAGGTGTTCCTTAGGACTGGAACGGCACCATATTACCATCATGTGGCAGTGCCGGTATATGCAGTATTTTCAGTTTACTTTACAGAGAGCAGATGTTTAACTGGCCTAATCACCAGAGATCTAGATTTCTCTCCTAAATTTGTGTTACCAGGTTCGATTTTCTTCTCTTAGGTGTTGATGTAGCGAATTTAATTGAAATGGATAGATTTCTTAGCTTAATCTCAAAACTGTAGTAATTCACCTTTTCAACAGCGTTCGATTTCATGCAAAACTTTTAATATCTTTCAGCATGAAACTTAAATTTCAACAAAGTCTGGAATTCAGAACATTTTTACAATAATAAGCATAATAAAGTTTTAACATCTCATCAGATGCTTTCATCGATGCAAAAATCCCTTTTTTGCATCTTTGTCTCATAGGCCTACTCAATTATCAAATATGGCGAACTTTCTCATTCCACTTTAAGTTACCGTCTTATCTTAGGTTCAACGACATTTACCCATCTCTTCAGATTTGTCCTTGTTTTCTTTATCATCATAAGTATTCCTTGAGCTAAATACTTTCCAACACAAGGATATTTTCTGCTCTACACGGTTTGAGGTGTAAGACTAGTTTTTTTCAAATTGACTCAAATCCTCGAACCTAGTTCTGCTGCGACTAGGGTTGGGAGCTCTATTCAAAATATACATTGAATGATAGTCACTACTTACGCAAGTAAGAAATATAAAACCACTCAATGTCCTGAAATGCACATTTTATAATAAATGTTGAAGTTGACTTCCTCAACCTAAGAAATATGTAGAGCTGGACCAGATACGACCTCTTGAGTTGCGCTCTTTCATTCTACTGCCCGATGGCGTCCTGTTCTATATTCCCCGGGGTAAATCTGAGCTATCCGATTGGTCAGGGGAAATCACCCAATTATTAGAAATGGCGTGTGGAAGCGACTCTGTCCTAAATATGTGACACTATAATTTTTTATATTCTGTTTCTCATAAAATATAAAATTATGGGGTAGTCTGTGCTTCCTCCGTCTTGTTGGAGTATAGCCTGTTTCCAAAGGAACAACTATGTACACGGCCACATATAGATCCCGGGGCTCCGCAAATGTATCCCGTAGGGAGACATTTGAGTACTATCAATAACAAAAATTCATCCCCAAAAAATTTCTAAGTTTAAAAAAATTTTCAGAAAAATTTAAAGTTCAAAAATTTTTCTAAGTCCAAAAATATTTCCAAAAAAATTTAATTTAATTCCTATACTGGGGTCCTATGTCTATATGAGGTCGTCTGCTATGTAAAAAAAAAACTAGTAGTGGACATCAACTTCAAAAAGTGTAACTTATTCATCACATCATAATATTTTTCACCAAATTTACAAATTGGCAACACTGCCCAACAAAATCTGCAAAACAATCATAAGGTCATCACTAAAAAAATGTGACGAGTGGCAACACTGGGGAATGAACAATAAACTATCTTATTTGCAGAACTTGGCTGGATTATCATAATCTATTACATTTCATTCAAAAATATAGTTGATTACATTCTCCTAGATATGGTGGGGGTGTTATCTCTTTTCTTTTCCTGTTATTTGCTCCATATTAAAAGCCTGCAAGTACTTAAAAAATCTTTTTTTTTTTCCTGGCGTACTTATTTATTCTATTTCCCAAGTACTCTGCAATATTCCAAGAAATGTCCAAAATCTCTAATTCCTATGGTAATGGCAATCCACTTTCATAGAATAGCCAATGTTTTCATGGGTACTCATCATGTTCTCTTTTTTTTTTTTTTTCAGTGAATGAGCCACTTGCTCATTATTACATGTAGAAAACATCTCTAGACATAATATGCATATTTATCAGACGATAATATAACTAGCATCATTTTTATAAGTAATCATTTTTCACAATAAAAGCATTAAAACCTCATGGCTTATCCTTATTTATTTATCTGAATGTTTCCTTGTTATTGACATTTTCCAAATGGTAAGTGTATAAATTCGTTCTAAGTCCGTCACTGTAGAAAATGTTCTATATTACATTTTTTTTTTTTTTTTTTTTTCAAAATATGTGATGTTTGTCTCCAATATCCGTGCGTCTGGTGGTGATCCTGTCCATTAGTCAGTTATTTCTAATCATTCCTTCTTTTCTGTCAATACAGTATTTTTTTTTTTTGAACTCTTCCCTAGAAATATTATTTTATATATATATTTATTCTTCAAAGATCTTCTTTGACTTACCATACATCAATTTTCAAACATCAAATTATTCAGCAACCAACAGACGAATGTGTTACTATCATATTATGAAATATAAGGGAAAAGAAAAATATAGTTTCCAAATCATCATGAATTTTCTACATTGGGTTCCGTATTACTTTATTTTCTCTGTTAAGACAACTGCTTATACTCTTGACAATATGTATCCATGTTGTCACTCTCGAGGCATCCTTGTATACAATTTATATTTGTCTCCTTTTTTTTTTCTTTTTCTTTTGTATAACACCAATGTATCATTTATGGTGTTCCAATATCATTGTATCCATTCTAGTCCTCCTGTTATCTTGAGAATTCATCCTTAGTAACTCTCTATGTACCTTATCTAGCAATACATTTTTCAAAACACATCAAACAATTATTTATGGAACTATCAACTGAGATGTAAGAACTGTTTGACAATATGAGATGAAAAAAAAATTTTGGGGTCATCACTCAAAAAAATGTGACATAGAAAGGAAGAAAATAATCAATTGATCGTGAGGAATCTACAATATTCTTATAAGACAAAGTTCCTGGCACTCTGACTACTATTTATCCATATTATTTCTGGTTATCCTTGCATACAGTGTACCATTTCCATTTTCTTTATAAGTCCAATTCATCGCTCATGGTGCTCCAATATTTAAAATGTGGATCCTTCCTATTCCTCTTATTCTGTACTGGAAATACATCCTTATTAATTGTCCATGTACTATATCTGCGAATATTTATCATCAATATATCAACTAATCATTTATAGAACCATTAACATAAATGTCTAGACTTTACCAAAACATGAACAAAAACATGTCTTTTTACATATGTGCAAAATTTCGACACCAACTCTGCCTTCGCTGGTCGAGGGTTAGTCAGAGTTATGTGGTGCCTGTAACATCCGCTGACTACAGCCAGATGGGTGACTTATGGTACTTATAATTCAAAAATCTCATCCGTCAGTTATCTTAAGTGTGGAGCGGGGTCTATTTCATGGTGTCCTTGACCAAGTTTGCTGCATTTCCAATCTAGGTATTCTTTTTTTTTTTTTTTTATGTCATAATATCTCCATGATATATCTGTGACATGTCTGTCCTTGGGATAACATTATTTTCTTATCCAATATCCTCGGGGTGAGCAGAATCTCAGTACGTCCAATTTCATCAACCGTGTATTTTTTTTTCTCTCTTGTAATTCTGGGTATGTTATGAGTATTTTAAATTGTCAATTTATTCCAACTATCTTACAACATTCTGTAATTTGTGATAAGGAATAGTCATTTGTTATACAACAATGTTCATATTACAAAGGCAATGTGCAAAAATCAAAGAGATATCTTCTCCAAAAATGCGGATGTATCTCTATTTCCTTTACCTCTGGGCATAGCAATTATTCAGTCATTATTTTTTTTTTTCCTCCCTTATTTAATCTCCATTTTCTGTGTCCTTAGTACCTGTGGTTCCATGGGATTATCATAATTCATTTGTGTCTCTTGTCTACTGATAATCCTTCAATAATGACTTCAAATATGGTCCTCATATGTGCAACAATCATCTGCTCTGATTTGTTCCATGTCCATGGTATTCATCAAATATTCTATTATTATCCTTGTCTTATCTCGTAACCACGAAAGACTAAGATTATTCCTCCTCCAATGTTAATGTGGGGGATTTTGTGCATAAACATTACAACAAAATCTCAGCTGTGACAACATAAAGTTTCACCTTAATATAAAATGGCATTTTCATCATACATAACCAGTTGCTTCTTCATCTCATGTGTCATTAGTGGTTATCATGTGGTAATGGGGTATTCAATGTGGGTTCAGCATATACAAATGCTGTAAAGGGGTATTTCATTTGCTAGGTCAGCATGTGCAAATGCTATTTCTTTAACATGGGCAAAGGCATCATCAACAAATAGGTGTAATGTGTTCAATCTGGGGTTAGCATATACTAATGCTCTCAAGGGATTCTTCATTTGCAGAAATTCAGCATGCGCAAATGTCATTGGGGTACTTGTGATATCAACAAAATATTGTTGGAGTATCAGGGATCAAGCTGGTGGGGGTATGAGTGGCATAGGGTGATTTATTTATTCTTTTTCTTCTTCAGCTGCTAACCTCAGGGCAGTCAATGTTTTACAATATTGGCTTATCATCATCAAAATGTGTGAGGGTGGCATATACACATAATACATTTTATATAAAAAAAATTTCAATTGTTTTTTCTCTTCTCATTTGTCTGTTATGTTTTGTCTCTTTTCCATTTTTTTTCTTTTATGTTTGTATCACAAGTACTAAGGAATGATAAAAATCAATTCACTAAACAAACACTAGATATACTATCAACATTCCTAATAGTAAATCCTAACCAATAGGGCTGCAAGTAATAGTTTAGGTTAGAATAGAGTGAATATTGTAGCAGTGTCTGTTGTCAATAAGTGGCGAGGAAAAGGTACATCAAGGATCTCCTGATTACAACATGATTGTAATTCCAAGGAATGAATATGATTGGGATTTAAAAGATCACAAGTCTAGAATGTCGTCTCAATATAGTGGAAAGGAAAAATAGTAAGTTAAAGATGTTGTAACAGTGGGGTGAAGGAAATCTTATTATAGAGAGTCAAGGTTGGGATATGGAATCTCTTTAGGAGAATGTTTAAAATCTTGACAGTACTAATATACATCTGGGTCTAAAATAATAATGTACATTTGAAAAATAAATAATCCTGTGGAGAAAAATAGCATAACATGCAATACTAGTTTTGGGTATGAATTATGTGCTGTTAAGAGATGTCATAGTAGGAACAGTATGATTGATCAAGGTGATAGATATAAAGGAGTTTAGCATAATATAGATCAAAGAAATATTAGTATGGGGTAAGAAAAAATACTGGTGTAAAGTGTCTGCATGAAAATGCTGGTGAATGGAGCGTGGAATATGATCAGTTACAAAAGTGGAGATGAATGTTACAACAGAATAGCATGACACATGTGTTATAGGTACGGTTGTGTAACATTCTAAATATTAAGAAAATGTCTGTAACTAAATGAGGGTGTCTGTAAACTCGTAACACCGTGTGTTATCAATTGTTTTGTTATTTTTTTATTTCACAACACTATGCTATCTAATGAAAATCCTCCGTGGGCTGGCCTTGATTGGTCTTGATGTATCAGTATTTTAAGGCTGGAAAAAAGTTTCTCAGTGGGGCTTTTGACATCTTAGTCTGGAAGCAAGTCATTTGAACTGTCAAAACTGAAAATAAAGTACATGGGAAGGTTAGTACATTGTTAAAAAAGGTTTTTTCACATATGCGTTGACCGTGTTCGGATTTGCGAACACATAAAACACCTGGGCGTGTTTTTAGAAAAGCCTTGTGAATTCTTTCGCCAACTCCAACATTGCAATTTCCCGACTGCTTAGGCGAGAATCATACTGAGTAGCAGTGGTGACGGGTGTGATAGGCGACGACACTGCATTTGCTGATTGTTGGGACACTGAGGACATTGACGAATGCGGTGCTGGCTTAACATCATTTGATTGCGGTGATGGTTTTCACTGTGGTTGGGGTTTGTATGGCTGGAACATCTGTTGGTTTTGAGGCAGGTATATGTTTCGCCTTGATTTTTCTTCTGACCTGGTTGTGCTGAACGTTAGCACGGTTTACAATGGGCACAGTAATTTGCACACTGTTGTTTTTGACTAGTTGAGATGAGGCTAACACTTCTCGGCTGGGCTTTGGAACATGATAGCGTTTCTTCAATAATCTGTCGTCTGATTTCATTTTGTGGCAATTTCATGCATTTAACGACAGGAGGTGAGTCATCTGCTGAAGAAAAACAGGTACGTTTGCCAGCTGCTTGAATCTCCGGGGATGAAGTACCAGCAAATGATGTATCCGTTTTGCAACGAGGACCAGGCGAATCTATACCAGAGTCTCTTTCATACTTGTTGGTTATCATCTCACCGTACGTTTGAACAGGGCGAATATTGGATATTTCGTCGGTGTGAAAAAGTTGTTCTGGTATTTCTTGAGTGTCTGTGTTGTTAAGGGAGATGTAACTTGTGGGTCTATAGCGATATTTTGGCTTTCTAATAGGCCTGATGGATACATCTGTGAAATTTTTCTCATATGGGGTGTTGGTGGTGTTTGTTTACAAATTTCTTCATCTGGAACCAGAGTGTTAGTGGGTGCTGCTGGAAACTGATTCTCGTGTGGGGTAGTGATCATCTTGTGTTCATACCGTGTAAGTGCAATTTCTATCAATTCTCGAAATTCTTCTCGGCGTGTAGATAAATCAACAGCAAACTTGTTCTCCAGCAATTCATACACCAGCCTTATTGAGAGGACGGCAAAGTCACCATCTCTCAGGATAACGTCTATCTCTGCCGTCAGCTCCTCTGTTGTAGGTTGACCTATTCCGCCAATTTTCTTTGTCTTGCTGTGCTTTGTCTTATCAGTTTTCGGCCAGTAATATTTTCTGCCCTCTTCGTCTGTTGTATGATCAAGTTCGTCTGACAAGTAGCCTTCAGTGGTCTCATCAGAGTCTGTCGTCTCTGACTCTGATATGTCAGATGAATCTGTACTGGATGGATTGTAATTTAGGGTGGCCTTTCTGACTGGTCTTGTATTTGTTGTCAGAGGCGGAATGGGTCGGTGATTATCAATTTTGATTTGTTTTACGTGAGCTTTTGTTTGGTGTTGTTTCTCTTCATTCCAAATAATGAAGTTTACAGGCGTAGTTTGTTTCATGATTTTGTAGCCATCTAACCATCGGTCATCGAATTTTGAACTGCGTACATGTTTCTTGTAGTATACTCTGTCTCCTATTTTGTACGTTGGTAGCTTGGCTGATTTATCATGTTGTTTCTGTTTCTTGTGAAATGCCTTCTGCGTATTTCGTTGTGCAATCTGGTGAGCTTTATACTTTTCTTGAAGGATTATTTCGATGGGGTCTTCTCCCATGTATTTTCTTTGTGGGCGAAGTAGGTTGTCGAACGGAAAGTTTGGTTCTCTTCCGTATAGCATGAGAAAGGGTGACATTCCTGTGGTATCGTTGACGTTTACTCGGATGGCTTCAAGAGCTTGGTTAATGTATAGGTCCAGTATTGGTGGTTCCCCTTGATATATTTGCTAATAATATCATGTAGGGTGGCGTGCATGCGTTCATTTCTGCCATTTGCATTTGGGCAATAAAAAGTGGTTGTAGTATGCTCAATATTCAGCTGGTGTAAGGTGGCTTTAAATGGGTTACCGATAAACTGTTTACCGTTGTCTGAAATGATTCGTTTTGGACAGCCATGCCTGGGAATGAATTCTTGTAAAAAAATTTGCGTGATGGACTGCGATGTGGCATCACTGAGTGGGTAACTTTCTGGCCAAACAGAGTATTGGTCAACTATGTGCAGGAGGTATTTGTTGCCTGATTGGGTGAGTGGGTAAGGACCTGATAAGTCAATGCTTACTGTTTGCATGGGGTAATGGGAAGGTTGCATTTCTTGAAGGGGAATTAAATGTGGCTTCATGTTCCTCAATTTACATGTTCTACAGGTGGCTACGTATTCTGTAATGTCTTTGTAGAAAGTTTGCCAATAATACCTTTTCTTTAAGACATCAATTGTTTTGTCTCTTCCCATGTGCCCGTTGTTATCATGAAACTGTAGCAATACTTCTGGGACTAGATGTGCTGGAATGACTTTTCTTAGTGTCCCTTCTTGTTTCTGATCAATATAGTATAGAGCTCCATCCGTTGGGTGTACTGTAAAATCTTTACTTTTTGTTGGGTTTTCCTTCACGTATGTGAGCAGCTTGACAATTTCTGCATCTTTTGCTTGTTCTACTCTCATGTCAAACATATCTTGGCTTTCTTCTTCTACTTGAGTGGCAGAATCTGAGGTACTTCTTCGACTTGATGAAGTAATTTCATTAATTTCTTTAGCATTATCGTCAATCTCTGAGGATGTGCCATCATTTTTGACTCTATTTGTTTTCACTTCAGTTTCATCATCATATTTAATCCTGGATAAGAGGTCTGCACAGGTGTTCATTTCGCCTGGGATATGTTCGATAGTGGTGTCGTAGGACTGCAAATTCATTGCCCATGTCTGTAACTTCTTTGGCTGTTCTTGTGTTTTGGTGAGCCAGTTAACCAAAGGTTGATGATCAGTTCTTATAATGAGTTTAGTTCCTCTGACATAAAAGTCAAACTTTTGTACTGCATAGTGAATAGCATATGCTTCTTTCTCAGTGGTGGTCCACCGTTTTTGTGACTTTGACAATGCGTGGGATAGGAATGCAATGGGTTTCTCATTGGGAATGTTTGGTAGGATGGGTGTTTCATCTTCTAGTACTGGTTGTACCAAACATGCACCAATTGCGTTATCTGAGGCATCGGCGTATAGTATCATGGGCTGAGAAATATCTGGATGTCCAAGCAGTGGGATGGTAGTTAGTGCATTTTTAAGATACTCAAAGGATCTCTGGCAGTCTTCTGTCCATTTGAAGCGTACATACTTGCGGGTAAGGACTATCAAAGGCTCTGCTGCTCTGGAGAAATTGATGATGTGGCGCCTATAGTACCCTATTGTACCAATAAATGAGCGTGTTTGTCTCACCGTCTTGGGGCTAGGCATTTCTCTTATGGCTTTGACTTTATCTTCATCAGGTCTGACGCCATGTCTATTGATGACAAAGCCTAAATATTTTGTTTCTGTCTTTAGAAACTCACACTTCGACAGTTTTAACTTTATTTGGTGATGCCTGAGTCTATCAAACACTGTTTCAACCTTGCGGAGGTGGTCTTCCATCGTGCCTGCGGTATGTATCAGGATATCGTCTATGTATGCCAGGGCAAATGGATGTAGACCCTTTAACACTTCATCCATGAGTGACATATATGTTGCTGGAGATCCTTTTAGACCAAATGGCATAACATTCCAAAAAAAAAAACTTCCCATATGTGAACAGAATGTGGATTTCTGTTTTGCCTCAGGTGTCATGGGGATGCACCAAAAGCCTGACCTTGCATCAAGTGTGGTAAAGTATGTAGACTTTCCTAACGTCGCAAGTAGATCGTCTATCCTGGGGAGGGGGTAGGAAATGACTTTTGTGATTTTGTTAAGGGCACGGTAGTCGCAGCAAAAGCGACTGGAGCCGTCTTTCTTTGTTACGATCACTATGGGTGAGGACCATTGGGAACGGGATCTTTCGATGATTCCTGCCTGTAGCATTTCATTTATAGACCTTTCCACGAGTTCTCTGTTTTTCAAGGGCGTATGATAGGGTTTCATATGTATTGGCTCCTCTGTGGTTGTTTGAATGTCCATTGTGACAGTGTTAGTTCTGCCTAATTCCATGTCATTGAGTGCGAATACATCTTGGTGCTTTTCTACAAACGTTTTCAAACGTTGCTTATTATCTTCTGTGGCACTCAGGGTTGCAAGTAACTGAGCTATTCTCTCTCTGTATTTATGATCTGCTATGATATCTCTGGTCTGTCTTGATGCCTCCGTTTCCTTCCCATAATTTTGGGACATTTTTCTTGCATCTTGTGAAAATCTCTGCTCCTGGTATGTGGCTTTCTTTTGCGTAGTTCTTTGCCGTTTATTGGGCTGTGCTTGGTACTGTCTCCTCTGCCATGTGCTGTGTGCATTTCCATTTGTCACTGCATTTACTGTATATACGTTTCTAGTATTATTTCTGGGGTAGTCGTTATTGTGCCATTCTTTCTGATTATTTCTGCCGTAACTGCGCTTATCCGCGTACGTTACTGTATTTCTTCTGTTTGTGCTATAGGGCTGTCTTCTTTCCCTGGGCGAAAATTTTTCATTCTTTCTGTTTCCAACTTTGCTGCTATAGTATCCTCCTGTGGTATAGTCATATAAGAATTCTTCCTTTTCTTCGGAAATTTCAATTGGTTTCGGGACTTTATCATATCCACCTGTTTTTGAGTTATATTGATACTCCATGGGGCATGTATCACTGTCTTGTCGCTTTGGATATCCTCCTGGCAAGACAATTTCTGTTTCTCTGTTACTCTGTGATATACAGCACTTCATCTTTTCTCTTGGTGTGCTGGGGCGCAAGAATGAGTAATTATAGTCATTTTCATACTGTGGCCTTTCTCTTCTTATGTATGGACTGGTTCGTTTCTGCCACCTGGGTAGGGTATGCTGTGGTGTAACATAGCTGTGACTGATGTTGCTGCCTTTTCCGCATAAGCCTTATAACTGTTTACTTTCCATGTACTATGGTTATTTGTGCTGCGATTTCGCGCTTTATGTCCAGTGGGGGTGGTTGAGACAATTTGTGGATGGTCTCTATTGGTTTTAGTCTGTCTTATCGTTGACGTATCCACTTGTGCTACAATTGTGCCTCTATTTATAGTGGTAGTTTTTCCTGACATATTCAATATCATGATGGGGAAATCTCTAGCCTTCGAGACTTCAGCGATTCCCTCTGTAATTTGCAACAATGGGTCATCAATAATGCTTTCTTCTGCTAGGGGCTGTATTTGAATTGATTGCCCTGGTGTTATGTACTCAGAATTTTTTACTCTGCCTTTTGCTATGACCAGGGAGTTTGGAGCCACCGTTATGGGAGCTGTAATCCTTACCAAAGACGCTATGTGGATATCGTCCTGGAGATCTATGTATGTATTGTTGACTTTGATTTTCTGGAGGTCATAGTATATTCGAACTTTGTGTTTGTTAAAAAAATCTTTCCCTAGGATAAGATTTCTAGACATTCCTTTAGTAATGACAAATGGGTGTTCAAAATTTGTTTCGCCTAAGGAAAATTTTAGCCATGCTGTCCCAACTGAATTTAGTCTTTGTCCCGTGACTGAAGCTAGGTGTGTTTTGGACGGTTGAAATCGTACTAAGTGTTGGATCCTCTTGAACAGCTGGAACCTAATAAGGCTGATGGATGCTCCTGTATCTACCAGTGCCCTATATTGTTGGCCCTGTATAGACATGATGCAGGAACTGGGGTCCGGATGTATTTTAGTTCCATCATGTAGCATTTCTTCATATTGTATTTTACTGGATGGGCCCACTTGACAATTTCTGTTCTGTGTTGTTTCTTTTGTTTTGGACCATTTTCTGTGATTGTTGCCCTCACTAACGGTCCTGTTTAGTGAGTGGCGCGGCCGTTTCCCTGACGCATGAGGGGTTGAGGTGCGCCTCTGGTATACTGATTTCTGGTGTAATCACGTTGGGGTGGTGCGGGTTGTTGTGGTTGGTAACCTCCTCTTCTGAATGGTGCATGATTGTAATTTGCTCTACAGGACTTGTAACCATGTCCGAGCCTACCGCATGTGAAGCATCCGTTTGTACTGACATTATTGACGTCGTTTTGCCTCTGTGTGGGGGGTCTATAATTGCGGGGTCTATCATCACGTTGTCGTGGGCGAGTCCATTGCCTCCTGGTATGGTCAACTTCCATGGGCTCATGCTTATCATGGTCTCTATATTCTGGTCGGGGTTCCCTACCTGCTCTTTGTTGGAACCTTCGGTGAAGATTTTCCTCCTGTATTGCTGCTTGGATTGTTTCAGCAATAGTCTTGGTGTCTTTTCTAATAAGATGCCTTCTGATATTTTCCGCTCTAAGGCCATCGGCAAATATCCCCACTAACTGTATTTCTACATCAGGTGTGGTAGGGATTTCTCCGCAAAACGCCTCTTCTGCCATATTGAGGAATCGATCTCCAAAAAGTTGTACCGATTCATCTCTTTCCTGTTTCTTGCTTCTAAGGACTGACCAAGCATGCATTTTGTCTATGATTTCCCCATATCTCTGGGTGAGCTCTTTTTTTTAGGGACTCGTAGGTTTCTGTGGGGTACTGCTGGGACCTCCTTCTTAAAAAATCAGTCACGTACGAATCAGAACCTAACAGAGCGATTTTCTTTTTCTCTTCATCTGTTGTTGCCTCTGCTAGTGCCGCAAATTTTTCCATGTCGGACAACAATCTTCTGAATTTTTTCTTGTTTCCATCGAACGGCTGAACAATGGATCTAACCTGTGTGAATTTCGCGTAGTTGTCATTTTTCCGTAGGGTTTCAGTAATTTGCCGTAGCGCTATTATTGTTGGTCCTTCCATATTTTGTCTGTCCTGGGGCTGCAGTGGTTGTGTATTTACGGGTTGGTTCTGTGGTTGTTGTTGTTGTTGTTCCACACCAAGCTGTTGAAAATTATGTAGTAAATCGTCCATGGTCTATGATCGCTAGTTATTCGCTTTATCAAAGAGAAGTGGTCACGGGCACCATATTACCATCATGTGGCCGGGGCAGGTGTTCCTTAGGACTGGAACGGCACCATATTACCATCATGTGGCAGTGCCGGTATATGCAGTATTTTCAGTTTACTTTACAGAGAGCAGATGTTTAACTGGCCTAATCACCAGAGATCTAGATTTCTCTCCTAAATTTGTGTTACCAGGTTCGATTTTCTTCTCTTAGGTGTTGATGTAGCGAATTTAATTGAAATGGATAGATTTCTTAGCTTAATCTCAAAACTGTAGTAATTCACCTTTTCAACAGCGTTCGATTTCATGCAAAACTTTTAATATCTTTCAGCATGAAACTTAAATTTCAACAAAGTCTGGAATTCAGAACATTTTTACAATAATAAGCATAATAAAGTTTTAACATCTCATCAGATGCTTTCATCGATGCAAAAATCCCTTTTTTGCATCCTTGTCTCATAGGCCTACTCAATTATCAAATATGGCGAACTTTCTCATTCCACCGTGTTCCTTCCTTTAAGTTACCGTCTTATCTTAGGTTCAACGACATTTACCCATCTCTTCAGATTTGTCCTTGTTTTCTTTATCATCATAAGTATTCCTTGAGCTAAATACTTTCCAACACAAGGATATTTTCTGCTCTACACGGTTTGAGGTGTAAGACTAGTTTTTTTTTCAAATTGACTCAAATCCTCGAACCTAGTTCTGCTGCGACTAGGGTTGGGAGCTCTATTCAAAATATACATTGAATGATAGTCACTACTTACGCAAGTAAGAAATATAAAACCACTCAATGTCCTGAAATGCACATTTTATAATAAATGTTGAAGTTGACTTCCTCAACCTAAGAAATATGTAGAGCTGGACCAGATACGACCTCTTGAGTTGCGCTCTTTCATTCTACTGCCCGATGGCGTCCTGTTCTATATTAATAATAATAATAATAAATTCTTTAAGCACCAAACACGGCGCATAAGGCAGAAACCAGTGCTCTCCAGGTTGTTCGTTGTGACGCCACTCCTCTTAGCTCTTGCACATTATTTAGGCCCAACGTTCTTCCTTCTCTTATTATTGTTCTTCTGAGTGTTTCTTTTGGTCTTCCTTTTTTCCTCTTACCCTCAGGAACCCAAGTGAGCACCTGTAGTGATATTCTGTTGTTTTGCATTCGTAGGACATGACCGATATATGACCATCGTCTTTTCCTTATATAGTCGGAGACATATTTCTGCCTAGAGTCTTCTCTTATTTGTCGATTAGTCTTGAATTCTTTCCAACTGATGTTCATGAGTTTTCTAAGACATTTGTTCTCGCATGTATTCAGCTTGTTCTCCAATGATTTTGTTATTTTCCAACTCTCACAGCCGTATGTTAACACTGAGATAACATTTGAATTAAACAGACGAAGCTTGGTATGTATATTCAATGATCGTAATTTCCAAAAGTTAGATAATCTATTGAAGGCGCTAGCCGCCAAAGCAATTCTAGTATGGATTTCTCTTGTTGTGTCACCATCCTGAGTCATTTTACTGCCTAAATAATTGAAACTTTCAACTTTCTGTAGTTTTTCCCCGTTCAAGATGATATCAAAGGTCTCGTTAGAAAAGTTCATAGCTTTAGTTTTAGAGGCATTTATTTGGAGACCTATTTTAACCGAGAGATGACACAAATTATTTATTGCTTCTTGGGATTGTCTTGGTGTTGAACTTAAGAATGCTACATCATCTGCGAAATCCAGGTCCCCCAGGAATTTTCCATTTGTCCATTTTATACCCAATTGTTCATTGTGGGTATAGTTTCTCATAACCCAATCAATAGCTATTCCAAAAAGTAGTGGTGACATAATACAGCCTTGTTTCACCCCTGTTTCTACTGTAAACCATTTTGTATTCCCTTTATTTGTTCTAACACAACATCTTGCATTGTCATATAGCGCTTTGATTATATTCACATATTTTGTTGGAAAACCATAGATTGTAAGTATCTTCCACAATGATGGGCGGTGTAGACTATCAAAGGCTTTTTGAAAATCGACGAAGGTGATAATAAGTGGCGATTGCCTTTCCACTGATTCTTCTATATTTGTTCTTAGTGTGAATATTTGATCAATACATGATCGTTTCGGCCTGAAACCCGCTTGTTCTTCTCTGATCTTTTCGTCAGCATGCAATTTAAGTCTTTCTAACATCATGCAACATAATAATTTTCCAGGTACTGATAATAGAGATATACCACGCCAGTTATTACAGTCTGATAGATCACCTTTCTTCGGTAACTTTACAATAATACTGTCTTTCCATTGTTGTGGTGGTTGTTCTTCTCTCCATACTTCACTTATAATATCTAAAATTCTCAAGAGGTTGTTGTCATTAACTGCTTTAATCATTTCCCCTGAAATTTCGTCAACTCCAGCAGCTTTAAAATTTTTTAATCTTTTAACGGCTTGTTTGATCTCGTCCAGCGTGAATTCATCGCAAGTTATTGGCAAGGTGGTTGTGGGTGTTTCATTATTAAAATCAGGTGTTACTGTTGGTGGTGGTCTGTTTAGCACCTCCATGAAGTGCTCAGCCCATCTCTTCATTTGTTCTTTTTCTGTTGGTATTGAATTCCCTAATTTACCTTTAACAGGTGTTTCCATAGCAGTAGGCTGGTGACATAGTTGTTTTGTAATTTGATAAAGGCACCTACTATTACCAGTTCTTGCAGCATTTTCAGCTTCTACGGCCAGTTCATTGATGAAATGTCTTTTATCTCTTCGAGTTTTTTGTCTTCACTTCTTTATTTAACAAGTTATAAGTTAGTTTGCAAGATTCAACTGCATTATGTGTACTTGCCGCTAGTAGTTTAAGTTTTGCTGTTTTCCTTTCTTGTATTTTATCCCAAGTATCTTCTCTCATCCATTTTTTTTCTTTTTTATGTACTAGGTATCCGGTGGTCACTACTGCTGCTTCTGTCATTGCTGTTCTCAGTTGTTCCCATTTAGTATCGATTGTCTTGGTGGTGATATCGTTGTCAATTTTGCCTAAAGCATCGAAATAGTTGTTCATTTTGACATTATATTCCTCCTTTATATCATTTGATTGCAGTCTGTGTACATCTATTCTTCTATTTTTATTCTGTTGGTATAACTTCTTCAGTTTAATTCTCAGTTTAGCTATGCAGAGGTTATGATCGCTTCCGATCTCTGCACCTCTGTATGCTCTGACGTCTTGAACTGATGAGCGAAATTTAGCGCTTATGCAGAAGTGATCTATCTGGTTCTTAGTTCTGCCATCAGGTGAATTCCATGTTATCTTGTGGATATTCTTATGTGGAAAGATGGTGTCTGCCACAACGAGGTTTGATATTTCACAAAGTTCTAGAAGTCTTTCGCCATTTTGATTCATACAGCCTATGCCATGAGTACCGAGATATCTTTGTACTCCATCGTTGTTGTCACCTACTTTGGCATTAAAATCACCCATGACTATATTCCCCGGGGTAAATCTGAGCTATCCGATTGGTCAGGGGAAATCACCCAATTATTAGAAATGGCGTGTGGAAGCGACTCTGTCCTAAATATGTGACACTATAATTTTTTATATTCTGTTTCTCATAAAATATAAAATTATGGGGTAGTCTGTGCTTCCTCCGTCTTGTTGGAGTATAGCCTGTTTCCAAAGGAACAACTATGTACACGGCCACACGTCTGCAATTAACAAAATGACGAACGCAGCGCTGGCTAAGGGAGGCAATAATTAAAATAGTAAGATAATAAAAAAAAATCACATTCACCAACGCATGTTGGAGGTTAAGAGGTTAGATTGTTTGCTTTCGAAGCAAACTTTCTGAGTTTAATTCACAGCAGTGGTGTAATTTTTTTTTTTTTTTTTTGGTTTTGTTTAAATTTCAGTCACCTGTCTTCAGTGTTTATAAATGCCATCTTGTTAATTATAGTTTTCAATTGTCTGCATAAAGAAAGCATAGTACTAATACATCCTTAGGCCTGGGGCGGGCAACCTCATGATGTAAAACTTATTGCGACAGAAACCACCACAGTTGCAGGAGTATGTACAGGCTTTCTTTCTGCAGGACCAGCTGTAGTGGTGGCTTCTTAAGGGGCGCAAAGGTCAATGATGATGAATTTATAAACATAGATGGATTGATGGGTGGATGGGGAGATAGATAGATGATAGATGGATGGATAGATAGATAGATGGACAGATAGATAGAGATGGAAGGATGGATGGACGGATAGATGGATAAATTGATGGATGGATGGTGGATAGATAGATAGATAGATACACGGACGGACGGACAGACAGACGGATAGATGGATAAATCGATTGATGGGTGTGTGGGTGGGTGGATAGATAGATAGGTAGATAGATAGATGGATGGATGGATGGATGGATGGATGGATCAGTGGGTGGATGGATGGATCAGTTGGTGTATGGATGGATCAGTGGGTGGATGGATGGATCGGTGGGTGAATGGAAGGAAGGAAGATAGGAATGAATTATTTATTGTATGTTTGTTTTCTTGTATAACTCTACAGATGACTTTAATTGTTATCCCTGTCCATGTTTCATTCATCCGTCATGTTTACTCCTCGTGGTGGAACATACAGGCAACCCCCTTGCAGCAAGCTCTGATTAATGTCACTGTTATTTTACGTGATGAGGTTTGCCAGCTCCAATACACAACCTCGCCGTAGTCACCTCTAGTGACATACCTGAGCTAGTGACATACCTGAGGGACAAGTAGTTATAGTCTTTCTTTACCTCCTCAGAGACCCCCAGAAAACAAGAGGGCAGGGGCGTTCTTATAGCATTTGGCACCCGGGGAGGATCCTTCCATTGTCCCTCCCCCCCCCCCCCCCCCAAACGCCACAGAAAAATACTTTACACTTGCAGGAAGATTTTTAAACAGTACAATACTTACATAATAGTGTCTGATGCCACCTCGCCTCCTTTCCTGGTTGTCACCCGGGGCGGACCGCCCACCCTTTCCCACCTCCTAGTACGCCACTGCAAGAGGCCTGTTCATTTTTACTCGTATGAATTTAGATTACTTCTCCATTTCTTTTCTGGATTGTTGTCGTACATCTAGTCCCCGATAAAGCGTTCGTGGTCGTAACGTGGGCCCGTTTGTTTGTTCTTTATTCTGGTAACAATCCCGTCCTAGCTATGTTAATTTATCTCACGGTTTACATTTCCTCCAATTTAAAAAAAAAAATGTAGTACCGGTACACATGTGAACGTGTGACTGCGCTACTTCGATACATTTTATTTCTCCAAGAAATGGAGACTAAATATCAAGTTTGTGGAGTCGGCCACAACATTTTCCGACTCTTACTCGTGAAATTTCAGAAGTCTTATTTACGACTCCGACTAGTTTTTTTACTAGCCATGGCGGAAAAATCGGAGTCGGAACCCGGACATTTTTTAACCGACTCCTATTCCAATAAAAAATACCACTTCAACGACCCTGACTTCCCAGTCCTGATAAATATAACAATCAGAGCAAGCCCTAGGGATTTTTCAAGGTGGTGTTAGATCTTGTGTTGCGCCCCGCCCCACCCCCCCCCCCCCCGCATCAGTGCCGTTCTGTATTATTTTCTTATGAGGGTCAATTTCATACTATTGAGGTGGATCACCCTATAATTTCTGCAGCTTTTAAGAAATGTATTTCGCCCCACACCGAGGACGGCGCCCTTGCGACCGCACTGCCCAAGAGCCGGCTCTGATAACAACCATCATTTTCTTTTGCGCTCCATACGGAGCATAGAGACCCCAGCTGGCCCCCTTGCATGAAGCATTCACATGCTGTCGCAGCTGTAGTTCATGTGGCAATATGTTTTACATAATGAGTTTCCAGCTCCACGCAGAACCTCATATAAGTCGCTTCGAACGACTATTTTAAATTATTGTTAAATGTCTGGTACACAAATCTATGTAATGTTCTCTTTTTATTCGAAGAGAAGCTCCCGTCCATAAAAACTAGGTGTTCGGCAGTTACATTTTAACCGGGTGTGGTCTTAACTTCTAAATTACTAGACTCAGTTTCGCGTTGCGGGAATTTGGTATTTCGTCTAATGTTTATGCATTAGTTGTTTTTTTTTTGTTCCCATCCCTCAAATACGGGAAACCCAGTATAATAATGGTTGCATGGCTAGCACATGCTGACAGCAGCATTTTCTGAGACGCATCACCACAATGGGAGCGTGGAGTGGTAGCCTAAAATAATCGCGGAAAGCTCATGTGATGAAGAATAAATAGAAGGCGTAGTCAAATATCTCAGCGAAACTGAGCTTTTTTTTCATAAACTGCAGCCGAGAGCACTGTATTCTCCCACACCCCGCCTTTATCCTGAAGTCATTACCCATATTTCCTGATTTCACCTTTTAACCTTTCTTGTAAGAGCCTGCGCTTAGCCCACCCCTACGTCTTGTTCTTGTCTTATTTCACTGACGTGAAAGACATCAGTTTTTCTTCTTCTTCTTCTTCGTACACTCTCAGACGTCCACTTGAATGTTCTCAAAGAAAGCAGTAGTCAGTTTGAGGCTATTTGAATCCCCGTAAAGCTTTTCCACGAAAGGAGCTGGCGTCGGCCATATGCACTTTCTCTGTACCACATATAAGGGGCAACTTTGAAGCAGATGTTCAGCAGTCATTTTATCAGTGCCACAGTTACACTGATCGGTAGTTCCTATCTTTAGCTTGTTGAATAGATGGTATCTCAATATATATATATATATATATATATATATATATATATATATATGTATATATATATATATATATATATATATATATATATATATATATATATAAAGACATCAGTGACCTCGAGGCCACTCACCGTCCAGTATGCCAAGTAGGCCTACCCATTTACAGCTGGGGTAATCTGGAGCGTGTCGATACCGTGAACTGAACCTGGCACCTTTGCCGCGAGAGACCAGCGCTCTAACCAACCAGACTATATAGTCCGTTATATTTGGACATGCGCCCTAATGTAACAAACGAAACAGCCTAGGCTGAACGGATCGCACCTCGCCAAAACTTACAGTTTATAAATGTAGCCGGATCCCACTTGACGCGATCGGAAGTGCATTCTCTACATCAGGGGTTCTCAACCTTTTTTTGCTCACGGTATCTTCTGAGCCTTATTTACCTCTGTGGCCCCCCCCATAGTAGCTGTTAGCTGGGAATAAAGGTACTTTACAGGAAATATGGCACTTACTGTGGCCCTCTAGAAATATGCCATGACCCACGTTGAGAACCACTGCCCTACATGACGTAAACAAAGATAGACGCTTAAAGACGTTATTGTTATAAGTGTTTCTCAGCCTGAGCATTGCTGCCCCCAAGGGAGACGTTTTCGATTTTAAAGAGCGGTGAATGATGATTAGGCGCTGAGGGAGGCAGTAAACTGTAACGGTCAGTGTTGTCACCCTGAATTTTGGAAGAAAAAAAACAAACTTAGATGATACCTTAAAAAACACATAGATACACCTACACCTTTCTTGGGTCTTCTTTGGGCTATATTTGGTCTACTTTGGGCAAAAATCCGAAAGTTGTTCTAGGTAAGGTTCTTCACCTAATGAAGGAAAATGACACCTAGACACGGGACAAAAAAAAAAAAAAAAAAACTAGATCTAGGTGAATCCACCTAGGAGTGGCAATGCTGGTAATGGTCGAGATGGAGCGTTCCGTCACAAGCACACACTTCCTCACTGCCAGATTTTTTGTTGGTAAAGATTGCTTTTCGTGCCGTGGAAAACAGATTTTTCTCTTTGCAATTCTTGCTTTAGTTATAGTTAGGCATCTGCCATCTGATGTTTTAATAGGTCAAAGATAGTTAAACTGTTTCACTAGCTTCGATGTTTTCCATTGTTACAATCTGGGATTATTTATTTTCTATGTACAGGTTTCCCCCGCTATCCGAAAGTAGAGCGTTCTTATGAAACCTTTCGTAAGCCGAAATGGCGTAAAACGAAGAAGCAATTGTCATTAATTTATAATGGAAACATTTTTGAGCGTTCCCAGACCCAAAAAATAACCTAGCACATCATACCTCGCCTCAAAAACCGATCAAACCACCCATGACTACCTTTAAATTACATTGTCGCAACACTTTCATCTCCATCGTCCAGTGCTTTCTGTTTCAGCTTATTAAAAAGACAGACTGATTTCTCCTTAAGTATAAGATAACTTAACGGAACACCACGCTTAGTACTCCCATCAATCCACTCAAGCAATAGACTTTCCATTTTATCCATTACTGGATGCCGACTAAACAAGACCACTTTGCTACTAGCAGAACCAATAGTAACTTCAGCAGCTTTCAAGATTCTGCGTGTAAATAGTACGAAAGGTGGACGCAGGCAAGTTGAACGCACGCACAATGTCTTTATTTCGTTCACCACGATCGAAACGCTTAATTATGTCCAGTTTTACGCTAAGCGTAACACCCTTACGAGCTCTCTTAGGCTTTTCTGATACCTTAGGACACATCTTGCTAGCGGATGCACAAAATAAATCGAGATAAAGCACAGATGCTCACAGACAGTTCAAAGCTATGGCGGCTTGATGCTGAGTGTAGTTCCCGCTCGCTGCAAAACAAACGCTGAACGCTATTTCCGCTTTTCGCCTTTTTTCGTAAAAGCGAAAACCCTCTTCGGATTTCTCTGGTTAGCGAAAACAGGTACTAATGTAGGTCTTTCGTAAAAGCGAAGTGGCGTAAAACGAAGTTTCGAAAGGCGGAGTTTGATTGTATAGCCATTATTCCCGTATTGTTACTTATTAGTGCTAAACCTTTGGGATCCTCGCCGGTGCTACAGAGTTTGTGCACTGTACTGAGATCCTTCTTGTGTGATCTAAGGGAGGAGATCGTAACACTGATGGAGTTGTCCGTGTGCAATAAAGATAGTCCTTAAAACCGAACACAAAAACATACAAAAACCGTTGGTGCTGCTGTGTCTTGCAGAAACTGGCTACCACTTTCATTTCCTGCCACTAAAACTGCGAAGAAGACATGGAAATACATTCAGTTGATGGCACGGAACAGGTAGACTTGGCATGGAACAGGTAGACTTGGCACGTAACAGGTAGACTTGGCACGGAACAAGTAGACTTGGTGTTATTGAAAACCTATGCTCCTTGGGCAGCTGACGAGTGATGATGATTATGTCAGGTTGAGTGATGATGATTATGTCAGGTTGAGTGATGATGATTATGTCAGGTTGAGTGATGATGATTATGTCAGGTTGAGTGATGATGATTATGCCATGTTGAGTGATGATGATTATGTCAGGTTGATTGATGATGATTATGTCGGGTTGAGTGATGATGATTATGTCAGGTTGAGTGATGATGATTATGTTGGGTTGAGTGATGATGATTATGTCATGTTGAGTGATGATGATTATGTCAGGTTGAGTGATGATGATTATGTCATGTTGAGTGATGATGATTATGTCAGGTTGAGTGATGGTAATTATGTCAGGTTGAGTGATGATGATTATGTCATTTTGAGTGATGATGATTATGTCAGGTTAAGTGATGATGATTATGTCAGGTTGAGTGATGATGATTATGTCAGGTTGAGTGATGATGATTATGTCAGGTTGAGTGATGATGATTATGTCAGGTTGAGTGAATATGATTATGTCCGTTTGAGAGATGATGATTATATCAGGTTGTGTGATGAAGATTATGTCAGGTTGAGTGATGATGATGATTACAGGCGATCAAAAACACAACTAAATGGAGATTATGTTTACAGAAAACAACAGACAAAGTAGCTCAAAAGTACGAAGAAAAAATTCCCGACCTCTGCAAAAATTGCTAACTTATTTTGTGAAGACCGCTGCAACAGCATAATATTATTGTAAGAAATCTCTTATTCCTTCTAGTCACAAGTCGCATACACATGCACATGCATATTTGTATGGGCGTAACTTAAAACTGCCAGCCATTCGACTTGGACACACGTGAGCGAATGAGTTTGTTAAAAAAAAAAAAAAAAAAAAAAAGTGAATTTGTATGTAGCAAACACTCTGAAGATTTTGGGGGATTTTATTGTCTTGTTTATGGAAATGGCAGTTACAACACAACATCAAGACTGGTTGCGTATTTTTATTTTACTTTTGAATTCTTGTGTCGGCCTAGCTGTCAGCAACGGATCGTGGACATTACCAAGATAGCCACTTGACCTGAAACACATACTTACATTGCGCACGTGTCCTTAACTCGGCTGCTCTTCCCCCCCCCCCTTCTTTTTACACATACACACAATCACACACATACTCACACATATAGCGGAACACCCAGCGCCAGATTATTCATTATTCCCCCTAGACACGGGCCTAAGGCCCCAGGCTTACAGGGGCCCCCGCGAAAAAAAGCAACGGAGTCATAACGCACAGAGCTCTACTGCAACAGCACGTGCACGATAGTACGCTCGTGCGAACAGGGTAAAGTATCTGTACAACAGTTAGTTTATTAGTTACTTCCACCCCCGCTTTTTTTCATTTTTTAAAAATAATATTTTCTTTGCAGGAGTCCCACTACCTTAACAAAATCTAGGGGCTGTAACGAACACTTGTTTTGTGTGTGCATATGTTATATATTAATAAAAACGTTTATCTGAAATCCATTCGTTTTTTTTTCTTTCTAGTTTTACTTATTAGAAGATTGGAGAGGGGCCCCAAAATATTTTAATAGCCTAGGGCCTCGGGAGCTCTTAATCCGGCCCTGGGAACACCCCTCTCGCACCCCCGTTTAGTACGCCTCTGCTGTTAACTATTACGACTAACGATCTTAAGACGTCATGGCAGTGTACGAGGAGCAAAGGGTTGTTAACTCTCTGAAACAGATGATAAGAATGCCACTCCTCCTCACCTAAACCAAAAAAAAAAAAAAAAACAAACAATGCATACGTAAAAAAAAAACAGTTAATGTAAACTGCACTATACATCTCCTGATTCTTATCACTTTTATTTATCTGTGATCTTGAGGTGAGCTTCAGTGGTTGTTGGCGATAACGATGATGCTTTTGTTGGTGTCTTGTGTGATTACAATGCAATTGAAAATGAAGATGATGACGTGGTACTTACTCGTAGAAAGGGCTTGGCTGCTAAAAAGGACTGGAAGTCTCTGCATTCAGTTTTCATACCTATCAGTCGCAGAATCAACTGAATCATTCAACGGTTGATCATTCGCTCTGTGTCTGATTGTGTGTGTGTTCGTTTCTCTCTGTCTTTTGCTTTGTTTATTTTTTTTAAATTCTAAACATTTTAAAGATGCTTATGGAGCTGCCTTGTGCCTCTAGGGCCTTTTGAAAAAAACAAAACAAAAAACCTCATTGTTTGGCAACTAGCTTGTTTGCGATGTTTGTTTTTTTAAAAAGAAAAAATGTCTCGTTCGACCTTTGATGGGTTATAATTAGGTTATATAGTGTAGCTAATTCACGATAATAGTTCTGATTTCCGATATTTAAAAAAATAATAAATACAATTTTGGCGAGGCGCGTCCCGTTCAAGCTAGTCGGTTATATTAGGATGCATGTACAAATATAAAAAAACCTTTAGGTCTGGTGATTACCGATATCAAAATAAGGCATCATCTCTTAACTCCACTCAGTCCAAATACAGCAAATCAAAAATGTAAAATTGTGTGAATGTATGCGCGTGGGCTCTACTCGTTCAAAACAAAATACAGAAGAAAACCAAAAAAAAAAAAATGTCTCACAACTGCCAGTTGTTAACAGGTGGGAGAAGAGCAGGAAAGCCCGGAGTTTCCGTGATGACTCTATCTGTTTAGTTCCTTTACAGGATTCATGTATGATTTAATGACGTCGAAATGAGCGTAAGAGGTTAGATTCCTATAGAGCCACACCGTTGTCTAGCATTACTCCTGATCGCTGTTTGAAGTTGAAAGACCAGATTGAGAACTACCAGTTGCTGGTAAACTAAGTTGAAAGATCAGATTCTGAAAAAAAAAAAACAGTTGCAAGCAAGCTGTGTTGAAAACCCAGATTATGAGAAAAACCAGTTGCGAGCAAACTAAGAAGGGGAGGGGGGGGGGGGGGTGATATTTCTGGCAAATACGAAGGCCTACCCAGAGGCGTCCCTATAGGACTTGGTACCCGGGGCAGATCTTACCTTTGACATCCGCATTGGCAGAGCTGCAGCTACCTTTGCCCACCTCATATCGCGTGTTTGGGGAAACTCCAAACTCACAATGAAGACCAAAGCTGCTGTATATAACGCCTGCATCACCAGCACACTTCTATATTGTGGCGAGACATGGACAACCTATGCTAATCAAGAAAGAAGGCTCAATACCTTCCATCTACGGTGTCTACGCCACATCCTTGGCATTTCGTGGAAAGATAAAGTGACAAATGTCGAGTTGTTGTCATGAGCTGGCCTTCAAAGCATGTATACACTGCTTAGACAGCGCAGACTACGCAGACTTGGCCATGTCCACTGCATGGAAGATGGTCACATCCTGAAAGATATCTTCTATGGACAACTGGCAGATGGCAAAAGAACAGTTGGGTGACTGCAGCTGAGATTCAAAGATGTGTGCAAGAGAGACATGAGGGCACTGGACATAAATCCAGCAACCTGGGAGGATGAAGCTACCGATCGCACCAAGTGGCGATGGTATCTGTGGCGCCACCTCAGTTTGGGCGAAAAGAAGCTAACACAACAAGCAGAAGAGAGGAAAAAACATCGAAAGGAACACCAGGAAAATAAGAAGCTGAGAGCTGTCACCTCAGGGGCGCATTCCCATATTATATAGTACAATTTTCAAGGTCTATCTATTCTCAACAGCTGTTCCACAGTTATGGATGAATTGCATGCCTGTAAATAATGTAATATTGGTTTTCTGTGTTGTTCATACCTCATACATGGATGACCTCAGAATAGTACTCCACAAACTATGTCAGCGATTCAAAAGTGTTGTGATCCAATGGATCCCATCTCATTGTAACGTCACTGGCAATGAAGAGGCTAACAGTTTGGCAAAGGAAGGTGGAAATCTACCTCAGCCTGATGCAAGCATAACTTTCGAGGACACAGAGTTTTATCAGAATTAGATACAGAAACAAATGGGATGTAAAGCATCCAGGTCACACACAAAATGATGCATTCTACCATCTCAACAGAAGAGAACAAGTGATAATCTTCAGACTCCACACTGGCCACAACAGTATGAATTATTTGGAAAATATGAAATTTACAGAATTAATTAAGCACAAAAGAAAAGGAATAAACCGCTCTTATTAATAAGCTTTTTATTAACACCCTGCAGAGACTGTACCTGTTTTTCTACTATAGATTGATCTTTCGCACATTCACCAGCAAATTGATCAATTATGTGATCAAAATCAGTGTTCTCAGGAGTTTCTGATTCAATACCAAGAAGCACCAGATTAATCAGACGTTTGTTAGATGCTTGTAAATACAAAAGAATTAGATTTAGTTTACTATAAGAATGCTCACAACTGGCTACTGAAGTAGAAATGTTCACAGAGACACCACCACACACACATATTCTCCCCCCCTTTTCGCTACACCACTGATTCACAGTTGTAAAGTTTGTTTCAGAACATATGCAACCAACAATAAATATCCTAATTCTAAAATATCTAAGGTTGAAGATGATATTTTTCTTGTTTAATTAAAAAAAAGACAACAAAAATAGATTTAACCAGTTAGAGTCAAATCAGAATGCAACTCATAAGCATTGCTTGTTCACAGTCTCTGACTTCAGGTGCTAAAGTTGTGGTCTAGACTTCCTGTGCATATTTTCTTGCACTGCCGCCAGGTTTGTCATCGCTTATACTCACAGAGCAGGATATTGCTGCCCATTAACATCCTTTTATTTGGCTGTGTTTTGATAGTTATACATTCTTTAAGTTTTTATTAATCACATGTTTAAAGTCAGTGAGGTTCACTGTTTATTCTTCTTTCGATAACTCAGTGAAGGCTGTAACAGTTGTAGTAGTAATCATATTAGTAATGGTACTAGTTTTGATGCTGCTTATGTTAGTAGTAGGAGAGTAGCAGTAGCAGTAGTAGCAGAGCAGAAGAGAAGGAAGAGGAAGAGAAGGAGTGACAGTATATTAATACCTGACCCAAACAATTGTCAGACGGGGGAGACTATTTTTATGATCAGATTGCCTCCTGTTGTATCGCTCTGTACAGAGTTTCCTATCACATGCATGTGAGACCTATGAAATTCAAAATAATCAGAAATGGGCAACAGCATAGGGAATAATAAACAAATAATGGATACCATTGTCGTGTGGTGCGTATTGGGGCAACTACGACAGTAGTTTTTGCCAGGAATAGCCTATGATATATTAGGTAGAAGGTCTCTAGAAATTGGCTCGTTAAGAAAGAATAAAGACCTATTCGAGATAGGGACAAGAAGACGGGAATGCGAATGCTTTCCACTGGATAGTGTTTTCTAATTAGTTATGGAAAGAGTTCTGTTTCCCCACGACCTTAGCTTCTGCCCTTAGATCCCGTAACAGAAAAAGCCCCCAACCTCATCTGAGTAGAGAAATGTTCCTATAGGTGAATATGTAACACCGACAGCACAAGTGATACATTAACAAACTAGATAATGATCAAATGATCGTTGGGTTTATTAATGAAATATCCACACATATAGGGTTAGTAATGGTTAGAATGTGATGATGGTGAAAGACGATTCACACAAAACACACAGATGAGATAATAAAATTGCAGTTAATTAAGTAGTAGTTAATTAAGAATGAACTGGTGCAAAGCGAAATGATGATGATGTGATATGATACGTGTTACCAAAATGGTGAGTAATCTACACAGTCCATGTGTCTCTAAATGCTTCTCATTGATATGATGATTCACACGTATGCATAAAATGTCCCAAGTTGTTATACGTTATGTCGAGTGGGGTATCTCTAAGTCGAGGACGTTCTGACGAAAACTGTTGTCAGACTGAGAATGGTGACGAGATATATATATTCCTTCACTGGTTGAGTATATCTCTGTAATGTTGATCAACAGTTAATAGCTGTCATATGAACAAAAGGTCTGTTGTCTAATCTCCCGAGGGTACTGGTCAGGCTGGATATCTTCACGAAATGTTAGTGATATGTAGACTCATAATCTTGCATATGTAGTCGTGATTCATAAAATATACTTTAGAGTCTGCTTCATAGAATGCGCTTAAGAGTGTGTCGCACTCAGTATAAATATGAGATTCCACTTTTGAGCTCTTTAGCTTGACTTCAGATAATAATGATCTTTCGAGTGATTTGAACTTGTGGTAACTATGTATTGAACTTGTGAGCCAGTAGTATATGGTGACGAAAAATGCTGCGTCCACCTTCTGACTTGTGGGTGAGACAATATTCCTTTTTAATTGAGGAATGAAAGATGTCCTATGGCGAATTCTGCTAGCCAAATGTCCATTTTTGATAACTTATTTCTGGTTAGACGTCAGACACGTTGCGTGTAGACTCAGACTTCTGATGAACTTCTGTTCCCTTCGCAAAATCCTTTAAGAACACAATTCACCACAGAACTGAATTATCATCCACTCTGAATAAACACGTGTATTTAGGCTAGGCGTTATAGGGATCTCTGTACCTCACAATGTAAAACTGGACTGCCTCCTCTCTAGCGAGCTACGCGGTATTATATCTCTGGAAGTCCAATGTGGGTTTCTTGCACCTGTAACGTACAGCTCCGCCCATACAACCAATCCCTGAGAGTGTCTCTGGTCACTCATTCACAGGATCGCTCTTGTCCCCTGTCAGTCCAAACGTGGGTGTGGTAATTTGCGACCAACTTTTGTTGCCTGGCTTGTTTGACAAACAGGTAGTGAGATAATTGGCTGGCCAATTCAAAAGTGCTGTCACATTATTCTCTGGTTGTTTATTGTTCCATGTGTTGGCGGCACTCTTTGTTAACTCCGCCCATTGTCGCCAGCATGCTAACATGTCCTCTTTGTGGCGCCGCCTATTGATTTACATGCCGGTTGGTTTAATCAGCATGAGACCTTTTCACCTGGCCAAGCTGGGCGTCCAATGTGGTGACCTGGCCGAGCAACAAAGATAACAACAGTTCACAGAAATTGTATAATGCCCAGATGTCTGATTGGGATGACCAGATGTGTTTTCACCAGATTTATCACGATGCAATGTGGGCTTCAAACGATAATGTCAGGTATGGGGACTCAATCAAAAGACTTTATTTCCCCTGATGAAAGAACAAATGCGGTTCTCTAGATACCGGTCGCGAGTAATCACAACGATGAAATAGCAAATGGGGGATAGCAAATGTGGGATGAAAGAGCACACATGTCGGAGAAAATACAATAAGAGAGAGGTAGGAAAAGATAGAGCAATAAGGCCTTTGCGCTCGTTTATCACAACCATGATGGTAAGGATGTTGGAACTCGGTCATACAGAGTTACATGGAGTACGTCGTCAAGCAGTGGATGAATATTTTTGCAGTTTGGTTATAATACATATAGAGAGTGTGGTTATATAATGCAGGCAGATAGTTTGATTATAATGCAAATAGACCGTTTGATTATAATGTAAAAAAAAAAAAAAAATTACCAAAAACATGTGGTCGTCAAAAAAAAAAAAATGTTTGTTAATGGATTAGTTAAAACATGTACACAAAATTATTTTAGCTGAGTCACAATCATGCCTAATCATAGGTTTATCCTCATTTGCAGAGGGATCAGAGATAATGCTTTAAATGAAGCACCATTACAAACTGAACTCACGCTTTCCTCAATATTTTCAGGTTTCGCGACTGGTGATTCTTCACGAGGAAGCTGAGGATGGAAACGCAATGCCTGACCTGGCCCAATCTGTTAGGGTCGTCAAAATGGCTGTGGATAATTTGGTCAAAGTTAGTAGTTTAACAAGCTTAGTAATAAATAAGTAAAATATTTCACTGTTTCACAACTTTATCTCCCACTCCATCAGCACATATTTCAAATCTCTCACTGTGTTCACACTATTTGTTATCTTCTTTTCCTCTTTGCTTCCCTCAGAGCAGGGTGCCCCTCACTGCAGCCAATTCCCTGCATCAAAGCATTTATGTGCTCTTGCTCTTGCTTCAGTAGGTTCTGTAGCAGTTTGTTTTACATGTAAATAAATAAATAAAGGTAATTAACAGGTACTCGTTGGACATAAAGGATGACACTAGACACATAAAAGAAAATATAAGTGATAGGCTTACCGAGAATAGAACCTAGGACCAACCAAACGGCGCCATCGCCTTGCTGTGACAGTAGATCGTGAAAGGACGCTCAGCCAATTTTGCACCCATATATATATATATATATATATATATATATATATATATATATATATATATATATATATATATATATATATATATATATATATATATATATATATATATAATTATATATTAGTTATCCACACTCCTATTGGATTTATCATCTGAGAATTTAGATTAAAAAATTAACAAACAAAATTAGTTTTCAGGTAGCAAATGAGGCAGTTTTCACATGTTCTTTATGTGTTCATGTGCAAAAGATGTGTCATTTCAGTTTCATCTGTGTCTGTCTATCATTCCTCTTATTTAAGTGCCAATTTTTTAATGATCATCTTGTATTTTACTTTTGCTTTGATTACCTATGTTATCATTATTCTATTCAGTGACTGTTGGACGTTTACATAGACGTATCAGACACGTACATTAATATAATTAATACAGGTGGGCTATGACACAATCAACAGTAGTGATGACCAGATCCTGAAGCAAGATATGCCTCCAGCCCTGAAGCGAGTGGAAGAGTCATCACTCTTTCTTTTAGAGGCGTCTGAAATGCTCAGAACTGATCCATATTCAGGGCCAGCTAGGAAAAAACTCATAGAGGGATCTAGAGGTTTGCTCTTTACGTTAGTATTCAGTTAATGTCAGTGGTGCATGAGGTTAGCAGCCTCATAATGTATAACAGTTTACTACAGAAACCTCCACTGCAAGAAGACATGAACACTTTACGTGTAGTTCCTGGGGGGGGGGGTGGGGGGGGGGGGGGCCCCGGGGGGCCTCTGATGTTGTCAAAGAAAGAACACAACATGCCTAAGAAAGGTTCTCCCTCAGCAATATGAGGTTGTGCATGAGGTTGGCAACCTCATCATGTAAAGCCAATTGCTACAGAAACCATTGCTGGAAGAGCATGTGAATGTTTGGTGCAGGCTTCCTGTAAGGGGACCAGCTACAGTGGTTGTTTGATGCTCCCCTGCAGAAAAAGGGGGGGGGGGGGGGGTTGGGGGGGGCGTGAATTGTTAGAGGCCGACCGAGAACAGCTGGTTGTGGTTAGTGATTTTGTGGATGTTAATTTTCCTGCAGGGGGTAATAAATTGGGGCACCCTGTATCACGGGATGCCCAAAAGACCGAGCGAAGAACAATAACACTGTAACTACCGTTCATGTCTTAAGAAGCGACTAAGGAAGGTTGGGCATGAAACTTGCTTTCCCGTCCTGTATACAGTTTAAGCCACAAAAGCTTCAACAAACAATGTGGAAACAAGCAATTTAGATACGTTAACTAAAGACACGGAATGACCTTGAGCTGATTGCTGGCTACAGGAAGACTTGGAATGTGTTTGTTGAAGGCCTATGCTCCTTGGGGAGCTAAAAGGTATTAATTGAAAGTTAATAAATTATTTTTTTTTTTAAATACGGCACACAAATTGGTGGTTAGTAGCAAACATTATCCTAAATTAAAAATGCTGCACAATTTATGTTCTTTCTTTTACTGCTTATACTGTGAAGTTTTGCTGGAAGGTTCTTTTGGCATTTTCATATCTAGCATGGAGAGGGAGGTCTGGCTTGCTGATATTTTGTTTTGTAATTTACAGTGTTTATGACCCCATCAGTTTATTTTTGCTAGAGATATCCCATTTTCCTTCTTTGCTGATAATGATGCAATATTCAATTATCCGAACTAAAAATTACTATCTTGAATTAGCGACACTATAATGTATATCTTAAGTATACTCCTTCAGAAGTTGAGCGGAGTATTTTTTCCCCTTCATTTCAATGAAAAAAAAAGTGATGCATATTAATGATGACAGATGAATAGTGAATTGGGTATTTTCCCAGAGACCCTGGGTATTCCTACTCTCCTCCTTGTTAATGAATGACAGGTGTGAGAGACTTCTGTTTTAGGGCGAGAGAGGAAACACACATTCACACAGTTTGACACTTTTTGATTTACTCTCTTTGGAACACTTGGAGGGACAAAATAATGGCAATACTCAGAAATTGGAAATCAGAATTATCATCTTGAAGTAGTGATACTGTATATCCTAATTATAACTCATCAGTTGAACAGGATATTTTTTTCTTCATTAAAAAAGAAATGTCTGTACTTTTATAGTTAATCAGACCTTCTTCTTCTTCTTCTTTGTACACTGTCAGATGTCTACTTGAATATTTTCAAAGAAAGCAGTAGTCAGTTTGAGGCTATTTGATCCTCATGATATGTCTAAGCTACCTTATCTTTTATCTTTCAACAACTGTCTCACTTTCATTATTCCAATATCAATTTAAAAAAAAAAGGATCCTGTTACGTGCCCAATGAGGCATATTGGGAATATGCTGTTAGGCCCATATTTTTCTTGACCATTGGCACACTAAGGGTGATGTGGTCAGCATAACACCGGTGACCTTAACCTTCCCAGAGTTGCTCTGGTACCCAATTCACGAGGCTGGGTCGACCCCGGAGCTAAAAAATCCCACCTCAACTGGGGATCGTACCATGGACCACCGAGCCAGGAAGCAAGTGCGCTAACCACTTTGCTACAGCAGCTCCAATATCCTTGTGGTATTTCAATTTCTCATTGCTTATTACAGTGGTCTCATTAGCTGCTTTTCTCAGGAATCTCATTTCACATATGGTGCTTTTTCTCTTCTCGTTTCTGTTCCTTGGTCGTGTTCCAATTTGCTACTAGTGTCTTCTTATTCCCTAGTAATGATGTCTATCCATAACTTCTGGTCTAGTGCTTCTATGTTGTCTGACTTTCTTTCATGTCTGCCATGTTTTAAGCTGTCCAGTAACTTTTCTCTTTTTATCCTCTATCTGTTTTACCATCAGTTTTGTTTCTTCATCTTCTTCTTCTTCTTCAAGTATACCATGCCTAGTGGCGTAGGAGATCATGTCTCTCCACAACTTCCTGTCTCCAGGACAATTTATCAATTCTGTTGTTGACCTCTTACCATGCCATGATGACAAACTGTCCAGTATTTGCTTTCTTTTTCTTCCTCTATATCTTTTTCCCTTCAATCTTACCTTTTGTTACGATATATTCCAGCTTTCCTCTTCTCATAACATGCCCAAAAAAAAGTGGATTGCTTCTTTCTAACTTGTGAAATAAGTTTCCTTTGTGCATTGGCCTCTTTCAGGACATCCTCATTACTCTTTTTTGGCTGTCCATGGTATTTTTAACATTCTTCTGTAAAGCCACAATCCATAGGCCTCTAGTGCTTTCCCTACTTGTTTACTAACTGTCCATGACTCACTCCCATACGATTGGTTCTATATAACACTGAAGAACTGTCTTTATTACTTCCATTGACAAAGAATTGTTGCATAAAATACTTTTCATTTTATAGAATGCTGATTTTACCTGAGCTATTCTGCTCTTCATTTCTGAGATACATCTTCCATCAATTGTTTTTAATATGCCCAGGTATTTGAATCTATTGACCTGTTTTAAAACTGTTCCATTTACTTTGATAGTACAATATATTACTTTCTCCAACAGGTTCAGTTGAAAAGTGAACTGCCACTTGTTGTTATCTGTTTAATATTCATCAACATCATAGTCATCATTGTTGTTGGCATTGTAAACAGTGGCATCATCATCATAATCATCATCCTGCTCCTCCTTCTCATCATCATCATTTTTTTCACTCCTTATGGAGCATGGAGCCATCACTATGGCCAGTGTCCTTGTAGAAAGCCTGCGCCAAGCCATCATATGCTCAAGCTCAAGTCAGTTATTTTATTTCCAATATGTGACACACATCAGGGAGTGTTTTCTCTTCTTTTTATAGTTTTATGTTCTCTACTTAATTCTTGCTGTAATGTTATGATGTATGTATATAAGCATTACCTCGTCATCTACACAAGCACACACATGTTTCAGAAGGCACTCAGTAAAAGCATGTTCAGTTTGTAGCCATGTTTATTTACAGGATATCGTACATGTGAAGATTCGCATATTATTACAATGTGTGGTTCGTATTATATTACATCCCCCCTTTTTTGAAAAAAAAAATGTGTGCAAACATTTCCAACGAAATGTTTCATGTGAGAAAGGATAAGTATGTGTAATGCTCAGTGTGAGTATATATATGTCACTGTCTGTATCGGCTGGGAGGTGTCACTGTACGGCCAGAACGAGTGGTGTAAAGTGCTGGTGGTTCTGCGGAAGTCCCTGGTTTAGCTTGAGTTGGTTGTGATTTTGGCCTTGGCGCTTGTTGGTTTTGTGGGGCACCAAGGTCTGGAGTTACTGCATTGTCTGTTGAAAGCATGGGAATTCTCTGTTCTGTTGTATTCTGTGGGATTTCTCTTATGTCCACTCTGTTTCGCCTCAGGAGGTTGCTGCTGCTGTCTGGTCTTAAAGTATAGCTCCTGGGTTCAGGGTTTCTGGAAATGATTGTTGCTTTTGACCATGTGTCATTGTTGTGGTTGTAGGTAGTCACATGCTGACCAGGATATAATGGTGGTAAGTCTTTAGCACATTTGTCATAGTTGGATTTCTGAACTTGCTGACGATGCTGAAGTTGATCATATGTGCTGTCTCTATGTTGTGGACGGAAGTGGACCTTAGATGGTAGGAGGTCTTTAATTCTTCTATCAAACATAAGTTCTGCTGGACTGTCGATCTTACTGTCTACCGGTGTTGTTCTCCATCTCAAGAGTGCTAGGTGTACATCCTCTGTTCTTGTTTTCTTCATGATTGACTTGATAGTTTGTATCTGTCTCTCAATGAAACCATTAGATTTAGGGTATCTAGGTGATGATGTTGTGTGTTTGATCTTCCAGTCCTTAGTGAAGTTTCTGTATGCTTGACCTGAGAAATGTGGACCGTTGTCTGATCTAATTTCATCTGGGATGCCAAACATGCTGCAATACTTCTTTGTTATGTCTGCAATAACAGCTGATGGTGAGGGTTGTGGAAGTTTCTCAATGATGGGAAATTTGCTGTAGTAATCAGCAATAATAAGATAGTCATTATTGTCGATTGAGAAAATATCAGTTCCTATAATGCTCCAAGGGCTCAATGGTATGTCTGATGGTATGAGAGGTTCTCTGCACTGCCTATTTGCATGTTCTTGGCAAATTGAACAGTTTTTACATAGTGTTTCTATGTCCTTGTTTATCTGTGGCCAGTAAACATCTTTCTTTGCTCTCAGTTGTGTCTTCACAATACCAAGGTGACTATTATGGAGCTGTTTAAGGATGATATCGCGTTGTGTTTCTGGTACAACAATGTGATCTCCTTTAAGGATCAGACCATCTTCGATGCTTAACTCGTCCCTCATCGAGTAGTATGGACGGATGTGTGTTGGAACTTCCCTGATAGAGCTTGGCCATCCATGGTATATCAGTTCTTTGAGAGAGTTAAGGATAGGATCTCTCATTGTGTCTTCTCTGATGTGTTGAAGCCGATTATCGCTAAACTTGACAAAATCAACTTTGATGTTTGGGGTAAGATCTGCTGTCTTGTTGGGGTTTGGTAGTCTGCTGAGAGCATCTGCAAGACCTATATCCTCTCCTGGGATATACTGAATATTAAAATCATAACCTTGTGTTTCCAATAACAGAGCTTGTAGTCGTGGTGGTGCTGAAGCTATTGGTTTTTTATGAATCATCTCAAGTGGCTTGTGATCTGAGAGAATTGTAAATGGGCGGTTGAAAAGAAATGTGTGGAAGCGTTTGATTCCAAAACGTACAGCTAGCATTTCTCTTTCAATGTTTGCAAGTTTCTTTTCGCCAGAACTTAATGATTTGCTTGCGTAAGCTACAGGACGAAGTTCTTTGGCATAGTGTCCTTCAGGATTTTTGTCTGGTTGCAAAAGTGCTGCTCCTAGGCCTTTCAGACTGGAATCAACCATGAGAAAAGTGGGTGCTTGCATGTCATAGTATTTCAAGCATGCATCAGATGATATGAGGGTCTTCAAGTGGTTGAATATGTGTTGGTAGTCTTCTGACCATTCATACGGAGTTTCATTCTGTAGTAGAGATCGCAAAGGTTCTGCAGCAGCTGACAAATTTGGTATGAATTGTGCTAGGAAATTGACAGCACCTAAGAATTGTTGCAGTTCCTTCTTTGTAGCTGGTGTTGGCATGTCATGAATATCTTCAACCTTTTTAGGGTCTGGTTTTACACCATTCTGGGTGTACAGCAATCCAAAAAATTGTATCTCCGTTGCCTTAATTGTACACTTTTTGCTGTTGAATGTTAGCCCATTGGCCTGTGCTACATGCATCAAGTTAATCAAGTTACGGTCGTGTTCTTGTTCTGACCTGCCACAGACTACAATGTCATCCGCAATAGCCACTGTACCAGAACATTGCTCAACAATGTTGTCAATCTTCTGTTGAAAGATGTCTTGTGATACATTCAAACCAAATGGGAGTCTCTTGAAACAATATCTGCCGAATGGTGTTCGAAAAGTTGTAAGGAGTTGACTTTCCTCTGCTATCTCAACACTCCAGTATCCGTGTACAGCATCTAGTTTAGAAAAATATTTGGCATTGTGGAATCTGTGAGTTATCTCTTCCACTGTATGCATTTTGTGTGGACAGCGCTTTAGACTGTTGTTTAAGTGTTTTGGGTCAAGGCAAACCCGAAGAGAACCATCCTGCTTCAGAACGGTTGTGATACTACTACACCAGTCAGAATGCTCTTCAACCTTTCTAATAACATCATTCTGCACCATCTTTTCTAGTTCTGTGGCAAGTTTCTGTTTAACATGTATAGGATACTTTCTAGGTGGGTCTATCTTTGGCTCAGCGTTGTCTTTTAAAAAGAATCTTGCCTTTCCTGGAAGTTTGCCTATTCTGTCGAACTGTTCTGGGAATCGCTGTTTAAGGTCATCTACTCCAGTGACGTGTAGAGTAAGATGTTCTTTTTTGTCAGCTTTAATGTTGTTAATAGTTACCACACTCAGCTTTTCGCACATTGGTAAACCCAAAATTGCAGGTCCTTCAACATCTACCAAGTAAAATGTTGAGGATGTCCATTCAGAGTCTCTGTATAAACATTCAAGTGTTACTGCTCCGAAACAGTCTATACTTGTTCCATTGTAAGCTCTTAGCTTTGTCCTGCCACTCCTACTTTTTACATCCCTTGTGGGAAATCCTTGCTCATCCACCTTGTCAGGCATGATCTGTCTGAATATTCTTAAGGGTAGAGTGTTACCTTGGGCACCTGTGTCTATCTTGAACCGAATATATCTTTCTTTGTGCCTTTTAATTCCTGGTATTCGGAATTGTACCTTGCAGAAAGCCTGCGTTCTCTTTGGTTCATTACTGAAAGTTAGTATCTTCACAGTATCAAATGTGGAAGGATCACTTTCTTCACTGGAGTCAAGGTCCTCAGTCATCATAAAGTGTGTTTGTTTTGATGACTCTCTGCTGTGAAGGTTGTGTTGAGCACTGTCTTGTTTCCTCTTGAAACATAATTTTATCCAGTGGCCCCTCTTTCTGCAGTAATGACATGTAGAGTCTTTAGCTGGACAGTGGTTTTGTATGTGGTTTAGGCCACAACATTTACACATAGCACCTCTGCTTGTGTTGTGTTTTTCTTGTTGCTTCGAACCAGTTGCTTTGTTTTGTTTGGGTTTATAGCTTTTTACTGCATCCACCTGGGCTGTTACTGTACCTTGCTGAATTTGTTTAATGTTTAGTGCTTGTGCCTCGTGTTTCCTGCCTTCATCCAGAAGTTGTTGTAAAGTTAGTGTATCACTCTGGCTCAGTATCCATTTCTGGAACTCTGGCATTGGTGTGCTGAGAAGGATCTGTTCGATAATTCGCTCTTTTTCTTCTTCTTTGTTAAATTTGCATACACTTGTTTTCTCCTTGATGCGAGTGAAAAAATCATCTAGACTTTCACCAGGTTTCTGTCGCAGGTGGTGAAGTTCTAATCTTGCCGCTCTAAAGTTCGTGTGCTTTATTATCAGACGTTTTTCAAATTCGTCCAATATGGCTGCGGGGTCTGTCGCCGACTCCACAGGCATGGCGCTAGCAAAACTGTTGTAAATTTTCAAACCTTCATCGTCCAATGCTTCTAGGATATATGGAGTTAAGGTTTGTCCTTCCAGACCAGTGGTCTTGGAATATAGATCTATGCGTTGGCGCCATAACAAGAAAGCTTCACTCTTATCATCTTGACCGGCGAATCTCATTTGCGGTGCGTTGCGATATTGTTTCGCCGCCATGGCTGACCTCGATGACGAAAATTAGCCGAATAAACTGTACTCACGTGTTATCGTGTAGCTGTTTTGCGTCAGTCCGGTATCGACCGCTGCCACCATGTAATGTTATGATGTATGTATATAAGCATTACCTCGTCATCTACACAAGCACACACATGTTTCAGAAGGCACTCAGTAAAAGCATGTTCAGTTTGTAGCCATGTTTATTTACAGGATATCGTACATGTGAAGATTCGCATATTATTACAATGCTGCTATCACCATGTAGCTCAAGCAGAGGTGGTTTTTTTTTTTTTTTTTTGTTGCCTCATCAGAGACCCCCGGGAACTACATGGGGCAATGAAAAAAGGTAGTTCCACCACAGATAGAGCCATAGGGGAGTGAAGTGTTGAAGCCTTCACCATACTAGACCCAGAATTGTTAGGTAGGAAGACCAGTTACCTTCCTCGCTGGTTTTGCCTTCACTAACTCAAGAGCAGAGTCATTTACACCTGGGTACACTGGAGTGTGATGCTCTAAGCATTCTGCCAAACAGATGCATATTGCTAACACCTGATTAAAATAAAAATAAAGCTGTCATTAACAGCCTAGTGGACTCGATAAACATTTAAAACACAAGTATGTCTTATCCAGGCATCCTGCAGGGTACTTCCTCTTTGCTGTTGGCATTTGATGAGTCTGAAGTCCGTAAAATCGTCAGAGTATGTAAGAATGTCCTGGAGTATCTAGCCATTACAGAAGTGGTTGACAGGATGGACGATTTAGTGACATTTGTCAAGGTAAAGTGCTTAGCTATGTACGCTTACTTAGATATTCCTCTTCTACCTTGGAGTGTAGAGGTAGCTATGTTCTCTTGGTGATTTATTTGTGTATAGAAGTTGATAGTTGTAATTAATTTCACCACCCCTGCGATGGCTGTTTAAAATTTCTTTAGGTTGAAATGCAGAACAGTGGGCCATCAGTTCGATACAGCCTTAAAAAAGAATTCAGAGAAATGTAACGACATTTGCGACTTACTAGGATGACATCGAAGAATACGGCAAACTGTTCTTCATTTCAACCTTATTTTCTTCAGTCAGGGATCATTTCTTGCCATAATAAAAAAAAAAACCTGCACATTTTTCTAGTTGTTCACTGCTCCCTCAGGCATACCTTCAATTCCCTTTAGCTCCCCAAGAAGCATAGGCCTTCAACAAACACATGCCAAGTCTTCCTGTCCTGTGCCAACAGCTCAAGTTCTTTCCACGTTTTCCTCTTCAGTTTCACTTCTGTCTCCAGCTCTCTTCTCCGTGTGTTTTTTGGTCTACTTCTGCCTCTTTTTCCCTGGGGATTCCAGAACAAGGACTGCCTTGTAATGCTGTTAGCAGGTTTCCTCAATTTGTGTCCTATCCATCACCAGCATTTTCTCATCCCTTGTTTCACTGGCACATGTCTGGTTCTTGTCATCAGTTCCACATTGGACGACTTTGTCACAACATTTTAATCCTTCTATTCTACACAAGCACCCATTTATGAAAGTATGTAACTTTTTGGTTGTTGTTTTTGTTGTTCTCCATGTTTCTGAGCCATAAAATAGGACTGACTTGTCATTTGAGTTGAAGATTTTTATTTTATTGTTGGACTTGATTTATGTTGATCTCCATATGTTTCCCAGTGCAACAAAAGCTCCTCTTGCTCTTTGTATCCTTATTTTGATATCTGTCCCTCCAACTTTGTCTAAATTGCTGCCAATATATGTGTTTGATTCTTTATCTTTTAGTGGTGTTTCTTCAAGTTGAATCTTGTTATCATTTTTTGCATTTATTCTCATTATCTTTGTTTTTTTCCCTGTGTATTTTCAGACCCACTTGTTGTGACCTCTCATCGAGTATTTTCATTTTGTCTTGCATCTGATTATGGTTATGGACAAAAGAGGCAAGTCATCTGCAAAATCTAGATCATCAAGCTGGTTAGTCAGATTCCACTGGATTCCATTTTTGTTGTGTGTTGTTGATGCTTTCATAACCCAGTCTAATGCTAGTAAGAAAAGAAATGGAGACAAGAGGCATCCCTGTCGCACTCCTGTTCTTATTCCAAACAGTTCTGTAAGTTGTCCTTCATGAAGAACTCTGCATGTCATGTCTTCGTAAGTTTTCTTTATTAAGTTAATGATCTTCGTGGGGCCTCCATAATGCCTCATCAGTTTCCAAAGTGATTCTCTGTCTACACTATCAGGAAACTAGCATTTGTGGCAAGACTAGGCCTTTGACATCGCTGCCTTATATTTTCAGGACTTTCTCTGCCACCTGTTCCCCCAATTCCTCATAGAGATCTACCAAATCATCTCAAGTGATCTACCAATAGATTGAGGTCTACCTTATGCCGACCCCTGGTTTACGGAATTTCATGTTCTGCTTATTAGTATGTGTTACTCCTTTCTTGTTTGTCACTGAAATGTCCTTGTCAGTGACCCTCAGTTGATATTTTTCATATCATATTCAATGTTTTATCATTATCCCTGCTTGCAGAATCTAAGTCCAGTGCTGACCAGGATGACTAAGGAGGTGGACAGCCGAGAAAAGGAGTTGACTCACCAGGTCCACAGGGACATGCTGGTCAGGTCTCTGGAGCAGGTCAAAGTCCTGACCCCAGTGCTCATTAGTGGCATCAAGATATTTATCACTGCCAGCCAGTCAGGTAACCCAAACAGTATATAACAAGAACTAAAATTAATATATATGGATCAGTGAGAGTGGGAAGATAAGGGGTAGTCTAATGGGGTGCTCATGTGGATGATGGTGGATAATTGGTGGATTGGGTGTCATCCTGGACACCCCAGAGCATACTCACTTCTTTTCACCTTGTTAACAACAGGGCAGTTATGAGATAGTATACATTTGTTTTGTTTTGTTTTTATTTAATGTTAATTGTTTTTTTTTGGGGGAAGGGGAGGGTGCACACATACATACATTCACACAATTTTACAGTTTTGATTTACTATATTTGAGCTGAGTGGAGGAGGGAGAAGATACTATATTTCGATATCAGAAATCAGATTTTATTATCTGGAATTTACTACACTATTTATCCAAATTATAATCCATCAAGGGTTGAACGAGATACTTTGTCTTTTTAACAAGTTAAGATTGATCATCCTAGTTGTTACTGTATTGTTGTTTTTTTTTCCTGAGCAAAAAAAATGTATTTTATCTTGCAGTAACCCATTGATTTGTCCATTAGATATTTTCTAGTGTTATGTTGAAAACATTTCTAGTTAGCATAGGAGTTAAATGTTATTTGTTACTTGTATACTGAGACAGCCCTGTGTCGTTCCCAGGGGTCTCTGAGGAGACAAACAAAAGAAAAAGACTTCATTCCTTAGGCATGTCATCAAAGGGGACTAATATGAGGTTGTGTATAGGGGTGACAACTTCATCATGTAAAACACATTTCTGCAGAAACCACCACTGCAGAAGTATGTAAATACTTTAGTGCAGGCCTCCTGTAGTGCTGGCTTCTTGCTCTATGGGAAGCTAAAAGGAATATAATGATGATATTGATACAGTTGTTTTGTTGTGTTTGTATGAATCTATGGGCTGTATTCATCACTGGCTGATTGCTCTATGGGAAGCTAAAAGGAATATAATGATGATATTGATACAGTTGTTTTGTTGTGTTTGTATGAATCTATGGGCTGTATTCATTACTGGCTGATTGCTCTATGGGAAGCTAAAAGGAATATAATGATGATATTGAGACAATTGTTTTGCTGTGTTTGTATGAATGTTCTTATTCCAAACAGTTCTGTAATTTGTCCTTCATGAAGAACTCTGCATGTCATGTCTTCGTAAGTTTTCTTTATTAAGTTAATGATCTTCTTGGGAACTCCATAATACCTCATCAGTTTCCAAAGTGATTCTCTGTCTACACTATCAGGAAACTGATTGTGCAAACGGCTGCATTCATCACTGGCTGATTGCAAAGTGTCTGCAAGAGATCTTCTTGGATCCTTAGCCCCTGACTGACAAAGCAGTCAGTGGCCATCTGTAGTGGTTTTTGATGTTATTGTATGGTTGCTATGTTACCTAGTGTACTGGATGAGGTCAGCTGTGAAGGCTCCTGAAGATAAAAGTTTATGTGAGTTACAGAATGCCTTTCTGCTACCACTTACGACCTCAAACAGACTTATTCTGCTGTTATGTATGTTAGCTACGTTTAATGTCTAGAGTAATGAACTGTGATGTGTAGGTAATTAGATACACAGACACACACATGTAAACACTAAGTCTAATAATAATAATAATAAGCTCTATGATCAAATTAACTAACACTGGCTTTAGAAGTTTAGATTTTACAATTTTTTAAATTTATTTAGTCCTGAACCAAATGTTTCTTCTGGTCAGGACGTATGAAACAATATGTATTTATCAATAAAAGTGCATATATATTGAATAATCAATTGAAAATTTTATACATAAATATCTTGTTACATTGGTTAATATTAATACTAACTACAGAGTCTTTGGAAAACTAGCACTGGATGTCTAGTCGGGGTGGTGTCATCACGCCCAATCTTTGTTTATAATGTTCATTGTCTTTGAAATATGGACTGCAGTATAGTGTTTGTACAACAGGATTTTATTTATTTATTGTGGATAAGTTGGATGAATCCACAGCAGGCCAGGGTTTCAACTTATCTGGCCTGTGACGATGCAGTAAAGAATTCAAGTGGCCCACTCCTCACAATAGCTGGAGTAAAATGATAGGCTGCTTAGGCATTCACTCTTGTACTTCTACACAGCATCTGGCACTAGCATAGTGCCAGACCAGAAACTCTGAAACCAAAATTTGTGCCATGTGTCAACACACTGCCTACTGCACCAATTTTATACACATAACAACGAAAAAACATTACAAAGATCGGGTCAGATCTCTCTGACCAACTAAGCACATCTCACCCAGGTGGTATCAAATAGTACTAGTTTCCCATGACTGCATTGCATCCGAAATATGTTCAATAGTTTCCTCTTCCATCCAATAAGGTGGGTGATATGTTCCCACTGATCTCCAATATAGATCTTTCTTCTATAGTCTTCGATATGTTTTCCTATGTTATTTGTTTGTCTCTAGGCCCTGGACTGCTGCTGGGGACCTAGAGTAAGCACTCACTTGTCGTAATCATTTTTCATGACATGGCAGTATCAATCACTCAAAATATTAAAATATAAAAGGTAAATGCTTTTTCCCTTACCACAATTCAAAATTGAGAACACAGTTAAGTTGTACTAGCAAAACTCAGCTGAGCTGCTGGCTAGATTAAGGCGTCCCACTGATAATATTTAATATTTCCTGGAAATCACACCTCTAGCATTAACGTACTGTGTCAATGGACAGTCTTCTATAAAATGGCACTAGCGGGCGTCTTTCTTTCTATAATATAAAAGCTTCTGTCCAATCAGCGGACTTCCCCTCTACCTTTCAAATATTCAAACTAAAAATGTCCAATTTCGGTCCAGTCTCAGTCTAGTGTGTAGTATTTTTCTGTCGGTCTGTCCGTTCCAACTTGGTTTTTCCCAAAATTACACTTGTTTTTGGACGAAACTACAAGAAAAAACTACACAAATTTTTGTCTCCCCCTACTTCTAAGATTCTATGCTAAGTTATTTTTAGCTACTATCCTCCTACCCTGCCCCTAGTCCACCTGCAGTTGGTTTTTGCATTTTTAGTCTCAAGGACGTCAAAATGTAACTTTAGTGAAAATATGCACAAAAAACTGTCTGCTAGTCTGCATTGAACAATACAGTCTTTCGTCAATATCTTCCGTGTTATCTGTCCGTCTGTGTAATTAAAAGTATATTATTTCTCAGATTAAGATGGGCTATCAAACTAGCTATTTTTTATTCTCCTAAACTTATTATTAAGAAAAAACCTACTTTTTTCAAGGTTAGTTTTGAAATTTGTTTTTGAACCTTCGTGTACGGCGTTTGCCGCTATATTCAAACTAAAAACGACTAATTACCGTAAACCGTCCAAGATACGTCTGTTTCTAACAAGAGCTAAGGTCGTTTTTTGTCCATTTCCTTACATTGTGTCAACTAGTGGCGTAATTTTTTCTTTAAAAACTACAAATTGCGTCTTTTAGACTTTAGATTCAAACACATGTTCAGACCGTCATAATTTTTTTCTTTTATCTCCGTTTCTACCCCGTCTAAAAGGATAGGTCGTTTAGTCTGCATATTCTAACTAGTTAGTTTCAATGGCGCTAGAAAACGCTGGCGTGGGCGAGAATGTATCATCGTATCTTACCAATATTTTTATCCCTACATGTTATTTTACCTATTATCTTTATAAATGGAGGAATTTTAACGTTGCATCACTGTAATTTCACCACACCATCACATCTAGTTGCGTCTTGTAGGGCAGCAACAAACTGTCCCATTTTTCTCGGTCTGTGTCCCAACTCTAGTTCATGCTTTGCATCTTAGCCCCCACTGTTCTCTGCCAGGTTGTCTTGGTCAGCATCTCTTTTTGCCGTCCTTCTGAGATCCATAGCATAGCAGTTCTAGTGATGGTGTCTGGGTCTCTTCTGAGGGCATGCCAACCCTGTTCCAGCGCCTACTCGTAATGATGGTGTGCATGCGTTTTTGACTGCACTGTGTAAGCAGTTCCTGGTTGAAGATGGTATTCGGCCAAACAATTCGAAGAATTTTCCTTAGGCAGGTTGTGTGGAAGGAGGATAATTTGGTCATTTCCTTTTCTGTTACTCTCCAGCACTCCACGCCATACAAAAGTACACAACTCTTGTATAATCTTAATTTGCTGTTTGTGCTGTAAGGAGAAGATTTCCAAATGTTGTTTGGATTTGCAAAGGCTGTTCTGGCTTTATTCACTCTGTTACTGATGTCTTTGCTTGTTCCGCAGTGTCTGCAAGAGGTAGAGAGGGTCCTATGTTTATGTCAATGTGACCAGTTGTGTGTCAACATCAGCTTTCTGTGTGCATATTTTCTTGTTTGTTTTTATTAGTATTTGTCTTTGAATATGTAAAAAGTCATTGATTGGAAAAGATCAAATTCAGGATAATAAGAAGGAAATCTTTTTCCAAATACATGTCTTTGGTTTGTCTGTGTGCTCATGCAGGTCAGATGATTCTTTTGAATATGATTTTTACATGTTAACATTTTTCTTCAGACCAAGGCTTGATAGAAGCCCAGAACAACCGTGACTACACAGTACGTAAGATGTCTGATGAAATACATGAGATAATCCGCGTCCTACAGCTGACCACGTATGATGAAGATGAGTGGGATGAAGATGACATTACAGTCATGAAGAAAGCTCAGGTAAGTGTGGCTCTACAAAGATTCACACTCCATCTTTTCTTTCTTACTTGTATTATTTTTCTTCTTCTTCGTTAGCCCTCAGACTTTTACATCTGTGGTGAAATTCTAAATACAATATCTAAATTAGAATATAACAGTATAGTGCATAAAGTCAAAGATAGGATAGTACTAAAAATTTTCGTCGAGAATTGTTGTTGTCACCCACGCCTTCAGCGTATTAGTTGATAACGCATTAGCCGAACAAAAAGGGTACCCAATTTTTCAAATTCGTTCTTGAGATAAACGTAACACTTCCCAAGTTCAACGAAGTATTTGCCTAAAAGACAGTGGAGAGAGGGTGAGGAATGGATAGATGGCCCAATGTTAATCGCATCTCGCAGTGTTTCTAAAAATAAAACCAACTCGCAAGCCTTGCCTATGGCAATTTTCAAAATACGATGTAAAAGTTAGAACATGTGGACAATTGGGTCATGCAGACAGCATTTATGACGTAATTCTCACGTACTACGAGAGACTCTCGTAATTAGCTTGAAATTAGTGCAAAAAGACATGAATAGGTTGGATATTATAGAAAAAATATAGAATTCTGAACCAAGCCACCTAGCCCCATAAAAATTATATCTTCGTGTACCTTAGGACTTCCTGAGCAAGAATAGGTTGTTAGTTACACAAATAGTCCATTAAATAATCAGATATTGATAATAATATTATAGAGGATCGGACAGACTGTCAGGACAAGTCATGCCTGCTTGATTTTTTTTGGGCATATTTTTGGTAAAACTTTGGGGAAATAAAGACTAAGAAGGTACGAGAGATTGGATTGGATAGATTTTGAAGGAAGGCGAAATATTATTGACCGACCTCAAAATAAAAATATACTAACCAAGTAACGAAGGGAAAGTTTGAATTTTATTTTGCAAGACTTGTTTACAATTGAGATATGCGTAGTCATTGGTCAGCTTACCAAAGCTGCATTTAAACTTGAAAGGCTTAGATGCCATTTTTTCAAAACCTTAGTTGAAGCAGGTGTGTTGAGAGCAGCATTGCTGTAGACCATATTATCTCAGCAGTCTGGACAAAGGCAGAAGGAACAAAAGTGTATTTCCATTGCCAGTCAACGTATTAATTGTGTGCTTTTCATTGAATATTGTGGTAAGGAGAATATTAATTATCTTTTATTTAAAATAAATTGGAATGTGAGAAAATGTTAGATGAAAATCCATCATGATTAGTAAGTACATAGGTCCCCAGCACTCAGACAGGGCCTATAGGGTATTTATTATATAATTAGCTACCAGAGAGAGGTAGATACCAAAAGACATGCAGGGGTCCTCATGAATCATATCACCCCTCATATTTTATGGAAAAAGATCAGTGCAAATGGCAGAGGCGTAACAACTATTAGGAAAAGAAAAGAAAACTGGTATAAATTGTTCCATCAATCTAGAGTGGAGAAGTAAGGTTCGTCAAAAAGAGCTGACCAGGTTCTTTTGTTAAATTGTATTATTATTTGTAAATTGGGTGGAATTAATGTGAAGTTAAGACAGGAGCATAACTTTCATTTACAGGGGTTCTGCTGGCACTTATCTGGTGTCAATGAATTGTCTGAGTGAGAAAGCCTACCCTATTGTGAGGAGTCCCTCTTACTAATTCTGTACTCAAGCATTTGAGAGACCAGAGGAGACTGGCTTGTGGCCGAATCAACGACAACTGCTGTGATCCCTGGGTCCAGATAAGTCATAATATCTGGCCTGGGACAACTTATCATAAACATTAAGCGAATCTCCTGTATACCAAATAACATTTCCACCCAAGGATTAAATAAACAAGTATAGGTGTAACAGAAGAACCGTGGAATGATTATAAATCCCCAACCTGTCTCCAAATACCTGTAGTCATCATATATTAAGTAATACTATTTGAAAGATTTTAATTGTAACAATGTGCCTTGGACATATGGTCCTATTTATGTAAATATATTTATATTTGTATTGTCACGAACGGTTTATAGAATGAATGTCAGTACTCATGCTCCGGTGGGAACTAGATATGTTTATGTAAGTTGTGAGTTGAAGTGAGTGAATGTTAAGTTTGCTTGCGGGCATGAATGCATTAGTAGCAGTAAGCGCTAATGTCGAGTTCACGGGCATGGCTGAGTTGTTGTGAACGAAGTGGTGGGGAAGACTGGTCAGGTGTGAAAAGGGTCATGGGTAAAAAGGGGCATTCGAGACAGAGATGAGAGCGAGGCGAGATTACGTCGAGAGTGAAGGCGAAATGGTTGAAGGAAAATAGGAAATATATTAAGATATTGTGAATTTCTTTCCATGAGATGCTGTTCTAATTATGCACATCATATATTGTGCTTTTCTTATGTGATGATTTATGGCCAAAGCGGCAGTCTGCCTGTGTTATTGTGTTATACTCAAGTTTGTGACATAAAGTCGTCGGATATCGTATCTACGTGTTGGAATTTAGTGAGTTAACAATTAGCTGTGAAAAACGAGCCATGTTTGTCGCTCCATGTGTATGTAATACATATTTGTCAATGTGTACACACAGCAAGCACTTGACAATTTTGGGGAACTCGTAAGTGGAAGAGAGGACCCACCCCTAATTTTCTGCAGAATTTCTGACAATTTCGCCTTCTCATGAATTGTTGTTGAAAAATTACATCAAGCGGAACAGAGAACTAGGCCTATTTGTTTGAATCAGGTCACAGGAACTTAATGTGCAAAACTGAAGTTTTCATTTCAGTGATAGTCAGCAATGGTATAGCTGCAGAAAGACTGAATATTTAAGAACGAAAAATAGTTTAATCACTGGAGGAGAGGCGAAGGGACAGTTTTGACGAAATCGACAGTGTTATTTTGGAAAGTAGCACGAAGAATGAAAAGGCGGTAATCAGTCTTGTTTACCTCGGCGCACTGATATTATGTTATTCCGCCCCGTGATGAGTGTGCTGATCTGTCGTCAATTTATCTGTGCTGTGTAGTTCGGCATGACTGTTGACACGAAAAATCGTCTGCTGGGTCTTGTGATGGTATAACAAGGCCATTATGTTGCGGTGATCGGCTGAAATCGTAACATCTTGCCTGGAGATGGTGTAAGCAGTGAGAGACGTATTTTCCTTTTCTACCCCGTGTACCAGTAGTGAAGAAGATCCGGTTCACCGTACTGAGAGCTGAGGTGCACGTAGGAGCTGTTTTGACATTTGATTGTGCTGTGTTGCAATGTGAAGTGTGTTGTTTGTGGTGTCCATCATTGAGCTGTAACTTCGGGACTCCAAGCCTGCGCCTATCTCAAGTGGAGCAGCGAACACAGGATATGTTAAGTTAAGTTTATTATTAATTTTGTAAATTTCAAGTCTTCTGTTTACTTGACTTGTGCGTCTGTATATTTTCTTTTATATATATAGGCTATACTTCTTTTAATTAATTTATTTGGTTATTTATTTCTTCCTTGATAAGGTTATTGTCCGGAACTAATAGGTTTTTTTTTTATTTTTTATTAATTCCATTCTTTCTTCAATAGCATTTTTGCAGATTAATTAACGTTATATGTGAACCCTATGATCTGTTATATCTAAAAGTGTACTAAACTTAGTTTATTTTGATACTAGTTCCTTTTAGGACTTGACAATTTTGCTTCGTCATATCTAGACTTCCTTCTGTCTATCACTTCTACAGTGTACTTGAAACTTATGTTATTTTTATATTAGCTTTTGTTATTAGTTAAATATTCATATATTCATTCCTGTTTGCCCTTGCTGCAGGGTGCACGAGTAGAGCTCTTGTGGTACTTCATTGTCCAGTGTTTTGTTTTTGTTTTGTTCATATTGTGTGGTAGTATTTAATTTCAATTTCTGTATAAGAGTGATTGTGAGTGGTGAGCACAATCCATCTTTCTTCATTGAAGAAATTTGCCTTGTGTCGTCTTTAATAGGTTTTGTGAGACAAATTACGCTGTAGGGAACCCAATCTGTCTAAGACTTGGGGAGTTGTGAAGCCTCGTGTAATTTGTGGAACAATTGTTGGTGTTAGTTGTTTGCGTTTAGTTTGTTTACTTATTGTCTTGTATAATAGTCTTTCTTTCGTGGTGTTTTTCTGTCGTGATTCTCAGTCCTTTGCTCTGCTATCCGTGTATATAAGTTATTTTACGATATCCTGTTTTTGTTCGTTCGATAGGTTTGTGTGTAAATATAAGATCTATTCTTACTTTCTTGGTCTAGAACTTCCTCTCCACTGGCCTATCAGTTGTTGTAGCGTCGTGTGTTCTGTGATTATCATTTCAATCATCATCATACCATTTGTGTTAACATAAGCAGACACATTTTATTTTGGTCTATTACAGTTTGTAATGCCTACAGACTGATACAAGAGATTAACCCAGTGTGTAGACCCAGTGTGAAGAGTTGTTCAAAATCTGTTGTGTATGACAGACGTTCTTCATAGGTGAAGGGGTATCCATTATAATTTTCCAGACACCATTTGACATATCAGGTGGTATACATTTTTTTTTCCCTCTCTCCTTAATTGTTTTTTTGGTTGCATCATTTATTCATAGTTATCATAGTTGATAAATATTGCAGGATGACTAGCCTCTTGGATTTTATCACCAAGGGACAGGCACTTGGTAAATCAGGGGATGAACTTGAATTATGGGCTGAGACTAAATTTGCGGATGCTGAGGAACGGAGGATACGCAATGAGGAAAGAGATCTTAGGAAGTTAGAAATTGAGGCTGACAGGGAAGCAAAGAAGGAAGAAACAAGGAAAGCTGAAATTGAGGCTGAAAGAGAAGCAAAGAAAGAAGAAACAAGGAAAGCTGAAATCGAGGTAGAAGCAAAGAAGGAAGAGACAAGGAAAGCTGAAATTCAAGCGGATAAAGAAATTACTTTGAAGAAACTGGAACTTGAGGCTGGGAGTTCTAGACCAGCTACTAAGGAGTCTACTCGTCCTTTCAAGCTGCGACTCCCATCCTTTGTTGAGGGCGTCGATATGATGGACGTGTATCTAGAAAGGTTTCAACAAGAAGCAGTATCTTGGAAGGTTAAGAAAGAAGATTGGCCAAGTCTGCTCAATAATCTGCTCACCGGAAGAAGTTTACAATGTGTCTTTGCATTGCCAGTAGAGGATCGCATGAATTATGACACAGTGAAAGAGACACTTCTTCGAAGATTTAGACTGACAGCTCAAGGGTACCGTGAAAGATTTAAGGAGGCTATTCCTACAACAAGCAATGACTTTAGTGAGTTTATTGCTGAAATCAAGTTGCTGTTCAATAGGTGGATTGAACTATCAGGTATTGTGAAGGATTTTGATGGGCTAACCGACCTTATGCTACAAAACAAGGTTCTATCGTCTTGCAATCCAGAGTTAGTGGCTTTTCTACAAGAGCGAAAGCCAAAAGATATAAATATTATGTCAGAGCTAGGGCAGCAGTATGTCAATGCGCACCCGGGGAAGCCGATTCACAAGCAGACAGCTGCTGAGACCTTTCCAGCTTGTGTGGCTCAAGACAAAACTGAAAAGAAGCCATACATACATCCTCGGACCCGCAGCTTAGACAGATATGTTGGGAAAGATGGTGGAAATAGAAGATGGAACGGGGACAGAAGATATTCTCCTAAGAGACAGTACCCTTCTTTTGGGTCAGGCTACAGTAGAAGGGGTTGTTATAAGTGTGGCTCAAGGCGTCATCTATCTTATCAATGTGGGAGGGACCCAGAGAGGTGTCCCTTCAACCCACAAAGAAGTCCATATGCCAGCCCAAAGAAAAATTATAATGGCAGTCCAAAGAGAAGCCCGTACAAGCGCCAAGAGACGGATTCCCACTGCCCCAATTGTAATGAGAAAAGAAACAGTCGAAAAGAGAGCCCAAAGGAAAACACTGAGCATGCAAATTCAGCTACTGTACTTGATACATTTAATAGCGAGGAGTATGAGGGGTGCAGACCATTGTTCGAGCCTGATGGCAAGCCTATTTTAATATGTGGCCATACTTTGCCTTGCCTTTCATCAGTTGATGGGAATGGCACCTTAACTTTACATAAGGGTTTTGTGGAGAATAAACCTGTATCTGTTTTGAGGGACACGGGATGTACGACCATTGGCATTAGGAAGACATTTATTAAGGATACGTATTATATTGGAAAGATGGCAAAATGCATTACATTTGGTGGTAAGGTCGAGTACTATCCATTGGCGATTGTGCAGATCGACACCCCTTTCTTGTCGGGTAGAGTTCGAGTATGCGTCCTTGATTCTCCCATCGCTGATCTCATTATTGGAAATGTTAATGGGGTTCATGATTGCACCAGTCAGGATATTGAGGAGTGGGAAAATGGGCATGATTTGGTTGCTAACGCAGTAATGACGAGGGCTCAGACTAAGGCTGAGGATGCAAATATTATGATATTGCAACCCAATAATATCCCTTGGGTGCCTACGGTTGCTGGAATTACAGCATCGGATTTTGTAGACATGCAGAGGAAAGACATTTCACTTCTGCCTTTGTTTCAGTGGGCTGAGTCCAAGAACATACGGCATACCAAGTCTGCTCGGTACTGGTTTGAGGTTAGGAACTCCATTCTAATCAGATGCTTTGCAGAGCAACATTCAGTCATTACACAAGTGGTTATTCCAGTGGAACTGAAGAATACAGTGTTAAGGACAGCACATGACATCCCTTTTGCGGGTCACATGGGTATTGCAAGAACTCGCTGTAGAGTGTTGTCCCAGTTTTACTGGCGTGGATACAATAAGGATGTGAAGGTTTACTGTCGGTCGTGTAAAGTGTGTCAGAAGACAAGCCAGAAAGGAAGGACTCCCAAGGCACCATTAGTAGCAACAGATTTGGCATCTTGCCCTTTTCAGAAGGTTGCAATAGACATTATTGGGCCCCTTCCAGTTATGTCTGATCGGGGGTATAGATTTATTCTAACATTAGTTGATCTATGTACGAGGTGGCCGGAAGCATTGCCAATGAAATCCATCACATCAAAGGATATAGCAGAGGCTCTAATGAGCTTATTTAGCAGATTAGGTTTTCCTGAAGAGATTTTGTCTGACAGGGGCCGGCAATTCATTTCAGAAGAGATGAAACACATATCTAAACTGTTAGACATAGCCCAAGTGTTCACCACTCCGTATCATCCTCAGAGCAACGGGGTCTGCGAGCGGTTCAATGGAACACTGAAAAGAATGCTAGGTAAGGTGACAGGAGATTTTCCACAGTTGTGGGATAGATACCTACCGGGAGTTTTGTTTGCATACAGAGAGATGCCACAAGAGAGCACAGGATTCTCACCGTTTGAGCTAGTATTTGGCGCAAATCCTCGGGGTCCAATGAAAATTTTGAGAGACTTGCTGACCGGGAATTATGCTGATGATAGCGTCAAGTCAAGTTATGAGTATGTCATTGACTTGCGAGAACGCATAATTACATCGTGTTCGATAGCACATGAGGCATTACAGACATCGGGTGCAAGGTATAGAGCATACGCCAATAGGAATAGCAAACTTGTATCCCTCAGTCCTGGCAGCGAGGTATGGTTGTTGCTACCTACCAAAGAAAATCACCTGCTAGTGAGCTGGCAAGGTCCATTTCAAGTAAAGAAACAGATTACTGATGTGGATTATCTGATATTAGTCCGAGGGAAGGAGAAGATTTTCCATATTAATATGCTAAAACCATATGTAGTACGTCCAACTGAACTGGAACCAGTTGTGAGCGCTGTTCTTGATAGTACAGTTACTGTAGCTAGTGCAGCAGTCATCGAGGAAGATGGAGACAAAGGTGAGGAGGTCAATCTCCAGATCCCACTATTGCCATTGGTTGCTTCAGAATCATGGGGAGATGTAGAGGTCTCTGCATCTCTACCACAGCATCAGAGGAAACAGGTGAAGTCACTGCTGTGCGAATTTCAAGATGTGCTCACAGATATTCCTGGAAGAACTGATTTAGTTGAGCATGATATTAAACTGACCTATGGAGAGCCCATCCGGGTGAGACCATATCCTATTCCACTACATTATACTTCTGCTGTTGAAAAAGAAGTGAATGATATGTTACGCTTAGGTGTTATCTCCCCATCTGAATCATCATACTCATTTCCCATGGTCATCGTGCGGAAGAAGGATAAATCCCTACGGATATGTATAGACTTCCGCCGCTTGAATAGTGTCACAGTGATAGATGCGGAACCTATGCCCAACCAAGAGGTCCTCCTATCCCAAATAGCGGGGGCAAAGTATTTTACCAAACTAGACTTATCGAGGGGGTATTGGCAAATTCCCTTAGCAGAAGGCGCTAGGCCACTTACAGCATTTTGTACCCCTCAGGGTCTTTTCCAGTTTAATTATATGTGCTTTGGACTGGTGAATGCCCCTGCAACTTTTGTGAGAATGATGAGAATGCTTTTGAGGGGACAGAAGGATGTTATCACATATATTGATGACATCTGTTTGTTTCATGACACGTGGGAAGAACATGTAGAGGGATTGAAGTCACTGTTATCATGCCTTCGGGTGCATCACCTTACAGCAAGACCCAGTAAGATTAAGGTGGGGTTTCAGGAGTTAACATTTCTGGGGTATGTGGTAGGACAGGGTGTTTTAAAACTAGTTGATCAAACAGTTGGAAGAATTTTGAATTTGCAACCTCCAAAAACAAAGAAACAAGTACGTAGTTTACTCGGTCTGATAAATTTTTATCATAAATTTATCCCCAGGTTCTCTTCATTGTCATCAGCTCTAACATCACTCACTAAAAAGGGCATGCCAAACAGAGTGGTCTGGACTGAAGAGTGTGATAGAGCACTGAGGAACATCAAGGCTGTATTCTCCAGCGAGCCCATTCTTCTACTGCCAGACTTGGCTAAGCCCTTTGTACTGAGAACTGATGCTTCTGCAGTGGGCATTGGTGCGTGTCTGATGCAAGAACATGATGGGTTTCTACATCCTGTCATGTATGTCAGCAGAAAGTTGCTTCCGGCTGAAACGCGATATGCCACTATAGAGAGAGAGTGTTTAGCTATTATTTGGGCTGTTTCCAAACTCTCTAGGTATTTGTTAGGATCTCATTTTGTGCTGGAAACGGACCATTGTCCATTGACTTTTCTTAAGTCATCTAGGTCACCAAATTCACGTTTAACAAGGTGGTCGTTGTTGTTACAACAGTACAACTTCACTGTTTTTCCTATTCAGGGTAAATTGAATGTCCTTGCAGATTCATTATCCAGATTATGAACACTTGCTTGTAGTAAATGGGTGTGTTTTTTTTTAACCACCATTTCTATGTAGTATTTGATACTTGTACATGAGTAATGTTGTGTCAACTGTATTCTGCATGATTTTTGTATAAGCTAAGTTCTTATCATATGTTGTGTATCCAGTACAGGGTTATAGATTAGATATTCTCCGGTATAGTAGAATTTGGTGAAATTGATGTAATGTTATCACCTTCTGTAGTGGTGTTGATGGTATTGTATGATGGTGATATTACTAAATGTAATTGTATGAGGCCAGCTGTGAAGGCTCCTGAGATAAAATGTAGTTGTGAATTGTCAGAAGGCCTTTCTTGCTACCACTACGACCTCACACTTAATTTTTTTTAATGAATGTGGCTACGTAAAGTGTCTAGGGTTATGATATGTAGTGTGGTGTAATAGGTTATAGATATACCCACAGATATTTAACAAGACTAATAATATTAATAAATGTTAAAATACACTGAACTAACTCACGTGTGTAAATTTTTTGATAAAATTATATTACATTTATTTTGTTCTGGATCAATTTTTTAGGTTGACCAGAACTTAAAAAGATTTAGAGATTATGAAAGAAATGCATGGAATATTATATCATAAATGCAATAGTGTACATATATATGTACTATACTAGTTAGTTTTATTAAAATGTTCTAGTAGTCATCTACTTGGGAGGATATTTAATGTTTGTGCTGTTGGGGTGGCCTCATCACACCTGTCTATATTGACTACACAGTGTCCAAAAAATGGTGGGAATTTTATGGGGGTATTAGTAACTAAAGGGCTTTGGTGAAAGTCCAGCAGACCAGAGGCTCACTCATCTTGTCGTTGTAGCTCTGGTGCTGAAAACTGATGGTCCCACCTCTCCGTGCTGGCGGGCAATAATGGTGGTCTCTGTCACAAGTACTGCACAGATACACTCGAGTAAAGTCACCAACTGAATAGTCACTGCTTTGTTGACAACAGAAACTCGCAGCTCTGCAATCAAAGTATGGGCCATGTGTCAAAATCTATTCTCTACCCACGTCTGGACACAACACTGACACAACAACCACATCATACAGACAGGTCAGATCTCTCTGACCAAACAGCACATTTACCATGGTGGTTTTACATCAGATAGATCCTCCCAGACTATAGATTCTGAAAAATATTTATTAGTTGTCTGCCCTAAAAGAGGATAGGTAATATGTTTCATTATTCCCAACACTTGATCTGTCTTGCCTAACCCTTGCTGGAGTTTATGTACATTGTTGGTCCCTAGACCCTGACTAGGGCGGGGGGTCTAGAGCAAATCCCTACTTGTTTGTAAGGCTAGATTTCGATATGGCAGTATCAAATCACTCGAACATGAAACAATATTCAAAATATATAAGGAAATAATTTCAATCTTACCAGATTATGAATAAATAACACAGAATTGCTAGCAAAACTCAGCTGAGCTGCTGGCTATAGTATGGCGTCCCTAAACTTCTTACACTTTCTTTCATATGGAAATCACCACACTTTAAAATCTGTGTCTATCACTGAACAACTATTGAGAAATGACCCCAAATCCGCGTCTGAGCGCTAATGATATGATTGTCTGTGGCCAATCACTGCCTAGGTTTATTTTAAATTCAAATTTCCTACCATAAAGTCATTTCAGTCATGCTTCAGTCAAGTATGGATGGTTATCTGTTAGTCTGTCCGTCTCTACTTGTGTTTCTACAAAATGTACTTGATTTTAGAACCAACCTTTCTCTCCCCTCCAAAATTTTTTCGTTAAAAGTTATATTTAGACACAGCTACCACAAATATCCCTTCTCTTCCATACTACGTAGATTTGAACACCTGCGTCTCGATGTCGTGTTTTTTTGTGCAATTAGCGACACTTTTAGATTCAATACAGTCTGTCGATGATGTGAACAACACTGTCTTTTGTCATTATCTTCAATATTATCTATCCGTCTGTAAAATTAAGAACATATTAGTTCACTGCTCAGAATAGGCCATCCGGCCAGCTAATTTTTATATTCCTAACATTAATATTAAGAAAAAAGTACTTTTTAATTTTTGTAATATTCCTAACATCTGCGTTTAGCCGCTGAATTCAAATCAAGGGCTTGGTATCGCGCAAAAGCGTCCAATAAATGACTGTGGCGTAACATATCTATGGTCCCTTCTGTCGAGTTGCTTACTTTTTATGTCAACTTGGGAAACGTGACTTTTCTCCGTTTCCCCCCCAATTGCGTCTCCTTAGCCTTTCTAGTCTCACGCAATCTTTCCAGTCATATTTTTTTCCTTTTTGATCCGCCGTTCCCCTCCTGTCTAGCAAGTCAATTATTATGGAGGATGATGACCCGCGGTCTAGGCGATCATGTACTATTTGCAGCCTACGCATTATGTTTTTATCCTTAAATGTTATCTTTGGAGATATTTTATTGTGAGTTGAAGTGAGTGAATGTTAAGTTTGCTTGCGGGCATGAATGCATTAGTAGCAGTAAGCGCTAATGTCGAGTTCACGGGCATGGCTGAGTTGTTGTGAACGAAGTGGTGGGGAAGACTGGTCAGGTGTGAAAAGGGTCATGGGTAAAAAGGGGCATTCGAGACAGAGATGAGAGCGAGGCGAGATTACGTCGAGAGTGAAGGCGAAATGGTTGAAGGAAAATAGGAAATATATTAAGATATTGTGAAATTCTTTCCATGAGATGCTGTTCTAATTATGCACATCATATATTGTGCTTTTCTTATGTGATGATTTATGGCCAAAGCGGCAGTCTGCCTGTGTTATTGTGTTATACTCAAGTTTGTGACATAAAGTCGTCGGATATCGTATCTACGTGTTGGAATTTAGTGAGTTAACAATTAGCTGTGAAAAACGAGCCATGTTTGTCGCTCCATGTGTATGTAATACATATTTGTCAATGTGTACACACAGCAAGCACTTGACATGTATATATCTATATATTGATTCACTTGAGTTGTGGTCCTGGCCAAAACAAATTTAGGTACAGGACAAATAAATTTGAGAAAAAAGAATTTCCAAACTATAAAGTTACCTACTGGTGTTAGTTAAGTTCATAATAGCATTTAGTATCTGTATGTGTAAGTGTTTGTATTGAATTCCAATAACATCACTCTTAAATTACCCTAGACACTAAACGTAGCTCTCAATCATACTAGGCCAAAATATAACTTAGAGTGAGATCGTAGGTGGTATCAGCAAGGTTCGCTGAAACACAGCTATCAATTGTCTACATCAGGGACCTTCACAGATTGACCTCACTCAAGTACAACTTTATTACACACCAATCTTCTTAACATCAAAACCCACCACAACATCGATGACTCTAATAAAGGCAGTAGTCAGCTTAAGGTTCCAGACATCTCCAAACAGTTTTTCTTGGACAGAAGTGGGTTATTGTTGCCATATGCCACTCTGTTCGCTGCTGTAAGTTGGGCAGGACTGGAGCTGATGTTCGGCTGTCATGGGGCTGGTATTCACCAACATATTATCTTTCAGCTTCAGAGGGTGAGTGACATTCCAAGGCTGGTCATTGGCTGGTTGAGTTTTAGGCTTGTTAGGAGTGATTTTGTAGACACATTTGATTTGCTTCATCAAGTTCATTTCATCCTGGGGCATTCATGTGACTCTCATTCAATCAATCATTCAATACCCTTTAGCTCCCCAAGGAGCATAGGCCTTCAACAAACACATGCCAAGTCTTCCTGTCCTGTGCCATCCGCTCAAGTTCCTTCCATGTTTTCCTCGTCATTTTCACCTCTGGAAACAGAAATGACTCTCATTCCTTTGTTTTAATATATGTTGCATGCTGCTCTTTGGAAGAATATATATTGATACTGAAAATTAAAGGAAAAATAAAGAAAAATTTATTTACATTTTATGCAAAAGGAATAAGTTTCTCTGATTTGTATGGATACTGGAGAGAAAGAACAGTTACAATCCCATAAGATGAGGCCTGTGTGATAACAGGTATGAATCGTTATTGTTATTCAGAATTGACATCATTGCACTCCAGGCAAACCCATAGGTGCTCAGTCTCCCTCAGTATATCCCAAAGAGTGTGAAAGCTAACTGTTCCTGTAGCTCGCTTGTTGTATCCATGACGGATGCATCCTGTCATTCGTCCATCTCTGTTAGCCTTATGTTTGATGTCAAATTCCAATAGTCTTAACCTTGATGATTCATCTATTGCAGTGTCATTCTCTAACAGGCAATCATTAATTGTTCTCAGTATCTCTCCCTTATCCATATCCAGTGTCCCCACTGGGGGTGCTCTCGATGCTAGTCTGTCAGCTCTCTCATTACCGTTTACCCCTGCTTGACCAGGACAGTAGATCCACACCAGCTGCTGCAGATTTGAAGCTTCTGTGAATGTTTTCCATTCATGCCGTAGCCAACCATTTTGAACCTTTCGAAGCATGGACCGAGAGTCTGACACAATGACTGCCTTTGTTAATGAAGTTTCAGTCAGCCACCTTAAGGTTGCAGTAGCTGCCTCTACCTCCATTTCCATGCTGGAAGTTGTTATCTTGTAAGCCCCGCTATGTTTGGCGACGATTCTGCCCTTTACCCTAGCAGAGAAGCCCCAATTTTATTTCATACACAATGGCATCATTATCACCAGCATGATCATGTATTAGTTGATTAATTTCCAGTTCTGCTTTCCCATTGCCCCAAGTTCTACACTCTGCCAGGTTGATGATGACTTACTGGTAGTTAATCCAGTTCTGATCTGATTTACTTTGAATCAAAATGTGTCAGATGTGTACAATTCAACGATTGCTGCCTTCAAAGCTTGAAATGTGTTCTCTGAACCTTGGTCTATATGAAAGGAACTGTTACCATATATTTACGGCCACCACGAATGTTATGTCCTTTTTTTATGTGACCACTACAAATGTTAAGGTGGGATTTACGTATGATATGTAGGAACGTAACAATCTCCTTGCTGTGTACTGTTGTAGTCCGTCCGACCTGGGCCAAGCAGCTTTGTTATGCATGAATAGCTCACCAGGCGTTGAGGTGCTGAAAGGGTGTCATGTTGACATTCGAACATCAGACATTTCTTGTATGTAAGGTACTCGAAGATTGTATGGTTGACAAGTGAGGTGGATGTGTAGAGACACGAATGCGTATAGGATCTTTGAAATGTAAACAAGGCACCCACTCACTCACATGTAGTAGTCAGTAATTGTAGAAAACTGCTGGAACTTTCAACCATTTAATTACGTGACACAGTGACATCAACAGGTACAGTCAAATGGACGAGAATCAAGACACATCATGTATATTGGATATGACTGGCAAAACATCTGGTAAATAAAGCTTGAACCACTAATCTATAAGGATGTTATCGACAATGGTCTGTCCTTTCACAACTGTTCATAGGTGGTAATAATTAATAACATCGAACATCATCAGTTCCGTATAGCTCATAGGTATGATGCTAATAATGCTGGCTTGACAACCCATTCTTTTCCTACTGTAACTCAGGGCCCCCCTGACTGAACGCATCAGGTAGTCCTTAAACAAATATAGTTGCTTAATATGGAAGTCTGTGAACTTGATAATACAGTCAAGACTTTATCTGGCTTCACCTTTCAGGTACTTCTTCTTCTGCTCAAAGTTATAGGCCGTAATGACGGGCCTTATAATGGTTGATAAACAACTGTCCATTTTTCCATAGGCATGTATTATCTTTCATGCTGAAACGTACCGCCATCCTGCGGGTTTCATAACAATATATGGTTATTGTGCTTCTATAAAGTACTTCAACGAATAGACCTAACTGGCTACGTCAAGCACACATAATGGACTCTGGATCACAAGAACTGTGAGCGCTACTCACAGGTTCATACTAAATGTTCTGCAAACTTTGCTGTTGACTCCGTTTTATGGTTGAGTACAGTTTATACTGGTGAAGAGGTAGCTTAAAACGCGAATGGTTAAAATGAACGAATGTCAACAATATTCTTCAAACGAACTTCAACAAGTAGTGTTGAACTGGGTGAACTGGGCAAGTACTGGCAGTACATAAGTCGGTGATGACTGTACATAGATTTTATTCAACATGACACATACGGAGTGGACAAGACTAACATCGTCACAGGCGCAAAGATCATACATCAGCATAATGGTAATTACTTTTAAAGTTCCTGAAGATTCTCTACCAATAAAGTCCTCTGACTCAAGTGACTAAGGATCACAAAACTGTTACCGTATAATATTCTTCTCATTCAAGTCCATTGACCTTCCTTCAAGGACGTCTATCATGGTAACGTATTCATACTCCAGGATAAAATCTTCCATATCATACTTCACAATCCCATACGTTCTCCAAAACATAACGTTAGATAGCATATAGTTTCAAACAAAGTCATACACGATAATACGAACAGGTTAGAGATTCCAGTTGACTAACCTCTCCCATTCTATGCCACTGTAACTGTCTTTTTTCTCTTGTTGATGTGATCACTGGCCCAAGACAGTATACATGTGGTTAGATGTGTAGTGCGAGCGTATGATGAATTGAGTGTGGGTGCGAATGAAGACGCGAATGTGTTTAGGCTCGTATAGATGTAGATCCTGCAACCCATACTCTCACATGCAGTAATCAAGGATGCTTTGACACTGCAGGCATGTTTCAAGACATTTATTGACGGGAACACACATAGTATCAACAGGAACAGTCAGTGTAACAAGGTCATGCTGACCTGACATCGATAGGTATACATTTGGCATTCAAAAAGGTAAACATCAGAATAGACGTGCATGGTCAATAGCAAAGTTCTTCAATAATGACAGTTCGTAGCGTCGCCCTTGGCGTCTCTGACTAAACGCGTCAGATGCCTTAGTTACTATGACACATAGGTGCAACTTGGCACTACCGCCAATTGCACATATCAGGCTGTAGTATAATAGCCGGAAGCACAGGCCTCGTCCTAACGTCGGCCGTGTACTTCTGTTAAATAGGTTATCATCAACCCTGCAGTAATACTTATTGTAGGTAGAAGTTCCGCCAATCTGCGGCTCCCACAATATATCTTCGTCACTGGATTTCTGGACAATATAAGACTAACAGTCTTGGATGGCTACCTCGAGCACAAATATATATAAGTTCTGAAATGGCGGATCAGTGAGCTGCTGTTCACCCTAGGTAATCCTTTACATGTTCTGCCACCGAAAAGCGTAATAATGCCTAAAGGTCGGTATTACCTGGTAAATGAATCCTCAGAACTACACAAGGAATTCTGTCGTCATCCCGACGCACAGAGATTCACTGGGGAAAACTGCCATAGCAGTTACTTCGAAGATTCTCCCCGAAAAACAATGGACTCTTGGTCCCTTCAGAAAAACAGGACCTCCCGGCTTCCCGGAAGTATATCTCACTCCCGCTTAAAAAACCTTCCCATAGGCCTACGCCGAACTGTCAACCTCTGACCCTACAGGTCAAACACAATGAATGAATAAACAAGGGAAGACAACCCCTAATCAACCTGACATCGCAGGTAAAGACACAATTATACTTATGATACAAACATAAGCAAATAACTTGACAGATGACTCCGTCGAAAATGACAGCAACATTACTACCACCCCCCTGTAAAAAAAAAAAAATGCAATTTTTTTTTTTTTTAATATGTTCATGAGCAAGATAGCACCAGTATCACTTCTGTGCTCATGCAAACAATGAACCTAATATCAGGTACAATAGAAGAGGGTACAAATCATCTCCCAACATAGGAGAAAATATTTCCTTTAAGCCAAACAAACTAAGGGATACCATTCAAGAAACCTAAGTTGCTGGCAATACCAATCATATATCAAACATTACTAAATAATATAATCATAGCAATATACAAATGTCAATGCTATTTTAGCAACATATCACTGATGGATGGACAAAATGAAATTTGTTAAATTATCTAAACATCATCCAAATACATTTGTATTACAACATATTATGATATTAAGGACAGACCTAAGTCTGAAAATATATCAGGAAAAACTAGGACACAAGATTTAACTGGAATCATGTGGGCATCTAGACAATATGTCCGCCATCACATTATCCGAACCACGGATAGCTCGCACCGTGAAATGGAAAGGCTGAAGAGCAATAGCATAACGAGTAGATCTCGAGCTCTTCAAATCCTTACTTTGCATAGCCGTAAGAGCTTTTTGGTCGGTTTCCATAAAGAAATGCGCGCCCAGAAGGAACCTTTGTAGCTTAAGAATGGACCAAACCATAGCCAACAATTCACGGTCCAAAACCGAGTAATTCCTTTCTGCCGCATTCAGCTTCCTAGAAATATACATTACAGGATGCAGAGTTCCTGAATATTCCTGCATTAGTGCCGCTCCAATGCCAGTGGAAGAGGCATCACTACGAAGGACAAAAGTCTTATCAATCGTCGGTAGTCTTAAGATAGGATGAGATGAGAACAAATTCTTAACCTGATCCAATGAAGTTTGGCATTCTTGGGACCAACGCACCATATTAGGAGAACCTTTTTTCAATAACGTTGAAAGTGGTGCCATAATGGAGGACAGATTCTCAATGAATCTTCCATAGAATTGTATCAATCCCAAGAGACTACGCACTTGCTTTTTTGTCTTCGGAACCGAGATATTTAATATCTTTGAAATGTTTTGGTCCTCTGTCTTCAACAGACCATGACCAACTCGATGACCTAGGAAGGAAATTTCACTAAACCCAACAAAAGCTTTAGAGGGTTTAGCAGTCAATCTATGCTCACGTAGAGTAGATAGCAATTCCTTCAGACCCACATAGTGTTCTTCCCAAGTATCGCTGAAAAGACAGATGTCGTCTAAATATGCAATGACATCTGCACGATCTGATAGAATTCGTCGCATCATGCGCACGAAAGTCGCTGGGGCGTTCATAAGCCCGAAAGGCATAAAATTCCATTGAAACAGACCCCTAGGTGTCGAAAAAGCAGTGAGAGGTTTGGCGTGTTCCGTCAATGGGACTTGCCAATAACCTTTCGACAAGTCTAGTTTAGTAAAGAATTTAGCTTTAGAAAGTCTAATAAGTAGATCATCTAATAACGGCATAGGTTCAGCATCGAACTTCGTAACTTGATTTAATTTGCGATAATCAACGCAAAGACGTATGTTATTGTCTTTCTTTCGAACAATAACTATTGACGAAGAATAAGCTGAAGTGGATGGTTCAATTATTTGTAGTTGAATCATTTCATCCAATTCTTTCTCGACTTGTGCTTGAAAATGAATAGGTATTGGGTATGGTCTTACTCTGATCGGATTACGATCAGTAAGTATGATGTCATGTTCTATGACATCTGTGTGTCCAGGAATGTCGGTAAGGACATCCTGATATGATTGTAACGTAGAGGATACTTGACGCTGTTCCTCAAAAGACAAGTTGGAAGAGACTGTAACGTCTCTCCACGATTCCGTTGAAGTAAGTGGAATCGCTGGAAGAGGTAAGTTCACGTCAGAAAAAAAATAGTTTCCTCATCCTGTATAACGGACAGGGATGAGATGTGACCATGTTGAACTGGAGAGTCGTCCGTCGCCTGGAAAATAGGCTGTAAATAGTCTGGACGTTCAATAAACTCTGTTAGCATATTTATATGGAAGGTTTTATGCCTTCCATCCACATCGACAATATAGTCGACATCAGAAATTTTCGAGACTATAGTGTATGGACCCTTCAAGAAATGAGAAGTCTATTCTCTCTTGAGGGCAGTAAGACATATGCTTTGTCTCCAGGACAAAGTTGACGTAGGCGTCTTTTCTTATTAGCAAATCGCCTAGCTTTTTCTTTCGCAAATTCGGAAGATGAAGTTGCTAACCTGCACGATTCGATAATCTTTTCTCTAAGAGCTATAACATATTCATATGACGATTGTGTATCATCGTCAATATTATCGGAAGTTATCAAATCGTGTAACAAGGACATTGGCCCGCGCGGTTGCGCGCCAAAGACAAGTTCGAAAGGAGAAAACCCTGTATGCTCGTTGGGAACCTCTCTATAGGCAAAGAGGACTGCAGGTAAAACCCTGTCCCAATCTTCAGGATGATCCTCCGTTATCTTGCCAAGTAAGTTCTTTAGTGTCCTGTTAAGACGTTCTACCAATCCATTGGACATTGGATGATAAATACTACTGAGAGACCTTTTAATGTCTAGCGTAGCCATTACCTGAGACATAACGTCCGAAATTAACTGAGTGCCGTGATCCGACAGTATTTCTCCGGGGAATCCCAGACGAGAAAATACGAGCCAAAGAGCATCAGCGATATCGACAGTTGATATGCTCTTCAGAGGAATAGCCTCTGGCCAACGCGTGCACATGTCCACGCAAGTGAGGATAAATTGGTGTCCTCTGGCTGACTTAATTTTGAACGGACCAATGATGTCTATAGCCATTTTCTGAAACGGCCGAATCGGAATATCTGCAGCCTGAATAGGAGCAGCATGTCTCGGACCCCTAGACTTGACCTCTTGACAAATTTTGCAAGATCGGCAATAAATTCGGATGTCTTTATTCACGAATGGCCAAAAGAATGACGCAAGGACTCTAGTTTTAGTTCTGGAAAAACCCATGTGTCCAGCACACTGAGAATCGTGTGCATGCCGAAGAATTAAGGCTCTCATACACTTAGGCACAAGAATTTGCGAATGCATAGACTTGTCCGAGTGTTGTACCATTCGTACCAATATACCATTCTTCATAGTGATATACGATTTGTGATTCGTATTTTGATTGGGATCCCCTTTCTTTGCAAGAAGGAAGTATTTCTTCAAAGAAGGATCCTCTTCTTGACGTTTAACAAACGAGTCATGGGAAATCACCAAGTGCTCGTCTTGGCTATCAACTTCATTACTATTATCAGATGAAGTTGGGGGATTAAGAGCTTGAGCTCTTGTCACCACTGCATTGACCGTTTGAATGTTTCTTTCTTCCCAACTAGAAATTTG